>JAVLUX010000040.1:9971673-10191673 GCA_032164185.1 Moxostoma hubbsi
TGGATGGAGGAAAACTCTCTTAATCTCAGAAATGAAGTCTTGACTGTTGGCTGTAAGTGGAGATCTCTGGTCCCATACTGCTGAGGCCCAGTCCAATGCCTTGACTGTGAGAAATGTAATGATGTAGGCCACTTTTACTATTTTCTCTCAGGACTGCCAACAGGGGCTGGTAGTCTGGGCTCTGACAGTAAAGAAAGTATAGGTCTTGGTGAAAGATCAGGAGGTGGGTCTCAGGATGAGGCGGCTTGAGACTGGTGACTCAGAAGGTGAAGGATCTCTGACAGAGCCTAGTCGTGCCTCTGAATGGTTGCAGCTTGATCTGAAAGGGCTGACAGGATCCATTCTATGTTTGATGAAGACCCTTCCGCTGGGCTTGCTTCCATGGTTCAGTCTTGCTGTAATGAGGCTGCCATAGACAGGGATCAAACCCAGGTCTGCAGTGCTCAAGTGTTAGGTGTTTTACCACTGAGCTAACTCCCCAAATAACAAATAAACAAGGAAAGCCGAGCTTCCACAAAACAGAGAAATAAAAATAGACACAAGGGTCAAAAAGGGTATAATAGGGAAAACACTTGTCACTTGAGCAGACCCCTCTGTTGGTCAAAATGAACAGAACACGGTAGGCTTTGCTGCTTTGGCTTTCTTGCAATGTAATATTTTTCTATGAATGCTTTTTCAATATATTTCCAGGGACAGCTCCAGTCGGGGACAGGCCGCCAAGAACCGGGACTGTCTCCGGAAAATGGGGATGCCTGGTCACCCTATTATCAGGGGCGTAGTAGTCATTTTAAAAGTGTTTGTGTGTGTGTGTTTGTGTGTGTGTGTTGGGGGGCACAGCTGTCAGTAGGTGGCTCGCACAGACCTAATACTTACAGTGCAGTACTGATATATTACAGTATATATTAATATATAAGTATGATATAAGTATCATATTAATATAAACATATTATTTACTCTTAATATTTGTAGTATTATAAAGATTCGAGAATTGCTAAATAGTTGAACATTTTCACAAAATTAGCTGCAAAAATAGAGGGCATCTTGTGGAGCATTTGCTTCTGTTTCACACATGACAATAAAAGACTGAGCACAAGCTGGTCCTGAATGAATTATTCTGACAATTGTGCATGTGCACAATTATATTTTTTCACTGTGCTTGTGCATTGTGGGATTTAAATGTATCCAAGTGGCCTGTGACTACGTTCACCAAAATTTGTTCAGATCCATTTAATGATTCAGTGACCATTTCTGATGATGCCAGAATGTGGTGACAAATTAGTGTCTTGTGTGAAATTAGTTAGTCACTGAATCAATGATCAAAAGATACTTTAAAACAGACTTCAGTGGAGGTTTTAAGCATCATTTCCCTACAGTTTGTGAGCTGCTGACCATGACTTTTAGCAAAAACAACAATAATAGTCTTATAATAAAGAGTTTCAATAACGTCCATACGTTTTCATGTATAAAAAGTGTGTCTACATATCTATTCACTTTAGTAAAGCAGCAGATCTATATTTTTTCTACAGTTTGTCGACTGCACACCAACATAGAGGTAAAAAACAGGCGCTGATATTAAAAATAGCTTTACATATTTAACACAGATCTAGTAATCTGCTTATATTGACAAAAATAACCAATCAAACTATTACCTCACAAACATAATGTAAAAACTATAACTTAACTTTATCCATCATACAAGGAGAACTCACCGCAGGATAAAATCATGCTTGAAATAACAGAAAACGTCAACCAACAATATGCCCTTCTGTACCCTGACCGCAAACCACTTCTGTTGTCCCCCATTGATGAGTATGGTGTTCAGGTACATAGACAGCAAATACCCCTCCCAAACATGGCAACATTAGAAAAAAATTCTTACATTTACTTGCTTACTTGACTCCACATGCCGAAGTGTCCTTGGGCAAGACATTGAACCCCAAGTTGCTCCCAATGGCAGGCTAGCGCCTTGCATGGCAGCTGTGCCATCAATGGTGTGTGAGTGTGTGTGTGTGTGTGTTTGAATGGGTGAATGAGACACAGTGTAAATCGCTTTGAATACCGCTAAGGTTAAAATGGTGCTATATAAGTGCAGACCATTTACCATTTTGAAATTCCAAGAATGAATGCACTATTTATGTTTGGTTTAATATTCCTGTAAGATCAACCTGTTGATAAGACCAGTACAACTAATGCACTAAACCAGCATGGACATTCATGTAGGCCTTTTCAGCAGGGGAGATTGTTGTTAATTTTTTTCTATGATCTGCTCAGTCTAATAAAGAGAAACAGAAGCAGGAAGTAAAGAAATACTCTGTAAAACCCCCACATGACCTGCAGAGTAATTTAGAAAAGAATCAAGAGGAGAGACAGCGAGAAGATGCTAAAGCAGCCATACTGAAGAAACAAGAGGAGGTAGAGAGACTTCAGCAGGTAGGGAGAGACACTAAACTATGATGTCTCAGTCCATCAATTTTCCCCGTAATTGCAGATCAGCCTTGAACTAGTCAAGAGATTTTTGCACAATTCCTTTTTACAAAACGATTTCAGTTCAGCAACAATCTGGTGTTCGCTGTGCTTTTCTGCATATCACAGCGCCGTTTTGTGGTCCGTTTTGCATAACGCGGAGGCTCATTATAGCTTATCGCAGCCCATTCGCTCAGGTCTCCCATTGGCCAGTCCTTCCCTGATAGGCCACAAAGTGCGTCAGCCCACCGGAAAAGTGCCCGGTATGACAGATTACCAGTCCAGCCCTGGTTGCATTCATGATAATGTATCCAGCCATTTAGATTTTTTTACAAATCAATCCCCCCAATGTTTTTGATTATAGATTTATTATTGATTTTGACTCAACCTTAGAAAAATTGTTACCCTTCTCATCCATATTTATGATATATAACCACTGACTGTTTCTCCCTTTCAAGGAAGAAATGAATGACCCAAACGTGTTTGACATGCCTCCATCTCAAGTGACTAAAATAGACATTTTACCTCTAGGCAACTTTACAAATATGGAAATGTGTTATCGAGGGAGTACAAAGGTTATCCAGTACAGGAAAGCCAAGCTGGGATATTTGGCCGCTTACCTACTGAAAGACGGTCTGGTGACCAAACTCACTACTTACAATGACCTAGAGTGTAAGAACATTACTTAATAGCTTTCATATTGTTTTGGTTTTGTTTTCAGTCAGAGGTGTACATTGACTTGTTGGGGCATCAGTTATAGCTAACATCATTTAATATGATTTATAAGCTGTTTTCCTCATGGGGACTGACAAAATGTCCCCACAATGTCAAAAAGTTTGGGTTTTACTATACTTATGGGGACATCTGAAACTGAAAACTATTGATTTTAAATGCGACATTCAAGCCGCTAGGTGTCAGTGTAAGTCCAAGATGACAAAGACAAAAGTTACTACTCAGTGCAACTTTAAGTCCCTTAGAAGATAAAATAAGCACAACATAAACTCAGCAAAAAAAAAAAAAAACTACAAACAAAACAAAAAGAGAGTTGCAACACTCTTTGATCTCACCGAAACACGATAACGTGGTTAATGTAGCTCTCAATAGTTCCAAACAAATCGGCGCTGTCAACCAGTTTGAATGGTTTCTGGCGGAACAGATAGCATCAACTATATTTACAGCAATTTTCGGTATATCAACACAATGTCCATTGGTTACTGGTGTGTTGTATCATTTATATGTCTGCTACTTTATTATTTTTTACATTTATTTATATTATATTACCGTATAACACTAGGTAGCAGTATTGTGAAGCAGAGCTAGAAATGGCTATGCTAGCTACCGTAATGTATAAAAAAATAAAAAATATCAGAGGCCTAGTTGAAGCACAGAGCCATCTGAAATAAACAAGTGTCCCCATAAGAGAAGAGTACTGAACATTTACTCCCAAAAACAAGTCTTGTGCTATATAAAGAATAATATTCTGAGTTTTTTGCAGTTGGTTTCATGTCTCTAGGTCAAACGGTCATTGAGTTTAATTTAATTTGAATATTACAAACATTTACACACTATATTTATTTGAAAACATATAGAATGTAAATTCCACAAACAGATACATGTGTCATGAAAGGGATATTTTTTAAGAACATTTCATATTTGTTTTGATGTCATACAATTCAGCTTTGTGCTAGGCAAATAAAACCTAATCATGCAGGTCCAAGTTGGTTTGGCTTGAAAATGTTTTAGGCACAGAGAGTTTAATATAGTCGCGAATATCAAACAAATGTCAAATATAAAACTAACTTTACCGCACCGATGAAAACCTAGTGCTAACTTGAATCTAACTTCTAACTAATCAACTTACTAGCGAGTGTGCTTCGGAAACATTGAAAATGAATGCGGTTGCACGTTGGAACTATACAGTGTTTGGAACTATGGTCGGCCCATGAGTCATGAGACGCGTTACTTCCACATTCTTCGATTCAAATGGAAGTCTACGGGAGTGTCGAAACTCTCTTTTTCAATGTCTCTGGTGTGGCCACCAGCTGCATTAATTATTGCATCTCCTCATGGACTGCACCAGATTTAACAGTTCTTGCTGTGAGGTGTTACCCCACTCTTCCACCAGGGCACATGCAAGTTCCCGGACATTTCTAATGGCTGGTGGCATTGTCATGCTGGGGGTCATGTCAGGATGAGCCTGCAGGAAGGGTACCACATGAGGGAGGAGGATGTCTTCCCTGTAATGCACAGCATTGAGATTGTCTGCAATGACAACAAGCTCAGTCTGATGATGCTGACACACAGCCCCAGACCACGATGGACTCCACCTCCAAATTGATCCCGCTCCAGAGTACAGGCCTCAGTGTAACTCTAATTTCTTAGAAAATTCACCCATGATGAGACAAAACCTCGACTCGTCAGTGAAGAGCACTTTTTGCCAGTCCTGTCTGCTCCAGTGAAGGTGGGTTTGTGCCCATAGGCAACATTGTTGCCAGTGATGTCTGGTAAGGGCCTGCATTATAACAGGCCTACAAACCCTCAGTCCAGCCTCTCTCAGCCTGTTGCGGACAGTCTGAGCACTGATGGAGGGATTGTGTGTTCCTGGTGTAACTTGGGCTGTTGTTGTTGCCATCCTGTACCTGTCCAGCAGGTGTGATATTCAGATGTACCGATCCTGTGCAGGCATTGGTCTGCCACAGCAAGGATGATCAGCTGTCCTTCCTGTCTCAGGCATCACAGTACATATATTGCAATTTATTGCCCTGGCCACATCTGCAGTCCTCATGCCTCAATACAGCATGCCTAAGGCACGTTCACGCAGATGAGCAGGGACCCTGGGCGTTTTTCTTTTGGTGTTATTCAGAGTCAGTTTTTATTTTTATTACTGTGACGTTAATTGACTACTGTCTGAAAGCTGTTAGTGTCTTAAAGACCGTTCCACAGGTGCATGTTCATTAATTGTTTATGGTACATTGAACATGCATTGTTTAAACTATTTACAATAAAGATCTGTAAAGTTATTTGTATTTTTACAAAATTACCTTTAAAATATAGTGTCTTGAGTATGTGTGTGTGTGTGTGTGTATATATATATATATATATATATATATACACACATATATATATACACATACATACACATACAGTACTGTGCAAACGTTTTATTCTTTATATATAATGTTGCATGGTGAGGATGTCTTCAAAAATAATGCCATAAATAATTTTAATTTATCAATTAACATCATACAAAGTCCAGTAATCATGAAGAAGCTATGGCCACCTTTTTTGCTAGGTACACCTGGACAGTTTTTCTTGGTTGTTGGCTGATAGGATGTTCCAAGCTCTTGGGGAATTCACCACAGTTCTTCTATATATTTAGGCTGTCTCAATTGCTTGTCTCTTCATGTAATCCAGACTGACACAATGTTTAGTGGGGGGGCTCTGTGGGGGACATGATATCTGTTGCAGGACTCCCTGTTCTTCTATTCTATTCGCTAAAGGAATGTTTGAGTCTAAAATGTATTTTTCCTATTGACACATTGCAGCTAAAGATAGAAATAACCATCTTAAGACAAATGTTTTTGTGAAACATTAAGTGCCTAAAACGATTGCACAGAACTGTATGTATATGTATGTATATATGTATATATATATATATCTCTTTATTGCCATTTTCACTATAGATTATATACACTATATACACATTTATACACTTAATAGAATCAATTCAACACTAATCCCTGTTTGAGAATACAAAATGCATCAATTACCAACATTCCACTAAATTGGAAAATGTTGGGAGTATTTTTAAAAGAAAAACTGAATAAACGGCCTTTAGTAATGCAAACTTTATTTACATAAAAGAACGATCCAGTACTTCATGCTGTGCTCCTTAAAAGAAAGGAATCAATCCTTCACAGTTATGATCACTTCAGTGATGGAAGATTGAAAGGCAGAAAGAAAACCAAAATGACAAATGGAAGTTGAGACCAAGTGAAAGCAACATTTTAATTTAGATCTCTAAAACCTCTATAAAACAAAAACTGCCAGCCTCACTTATACATATTACAGCATTCTGCACAAGGAAACTGTACACGCAAAACCCTAGATGACACATAAAAGCCTGGTGTGGTTAGCCACTATGTACAAAAACAATTGTGCACAATACTAACATACACAAAAATTAGTTTACTTAATATAATACAATGCAGACAGATCCGCTGGAGTGCTGTTGGAGTTTCTATTTGCATAACTGTAATCTATGCACATTTACCCTGAAAACGTTGGGGTTATGTAAGGGAGAGAAAGCCTTAAGATGTGGGAGTTAGCTGACTGTCTAGTGCGAGCGTTAAATTAAGGCAGGGCTTAATTTCACTGGCGGTTGCTCTTTATCCTTTCCAGTCTCTTTTTGAGGTCATCGAGGTTGGAGGCGGGGGAAGAGGAGCGGGTGGGGCTGTGAGAGTGAGACTGTTCCTGCTGGAAGTGCTCACGTGATTCCTTTAGCTGGGAGAGTTTGCTGTGGAGCATGTCTGTGGAGGAGGCCACCGATGGTCTCAGGAAATTGAGAGGAGGTCGGTCTTCCTCAGGCTGCAGTAAAAGATTAAATGTAGCATTTTTAGCTTTTTTTACATCCACATTTACAAATAGATAAATACTTTAATTTTCCAATTTCAAAATGTAGTCTTTACACAAAAAGACTAAGTTCAAATTGAGCATTTTAAAATGTTAAAAGGAACATTCTGAAATTAAAATAGAATTTTCACAATTTTAAAAACAAAATTAAATTGAAATGTGTAGTATTTACACAATTTTAATCAAATCATATTTACACACAGAAATAAACTGAATTTATATTGTTTAATTCAAAATGTGTAATAGGGAAAAAAATAAATTTACCACTCAAAGAAATCAAATGACAAATGCTTAATACTTTGAAATTCTAAATTTATAAAAGAGGAATTAAATTTTTTTATTTAAAATTTTTAAACTTTTAAAATGGGACATTTGATAAATATGTAGAGGTATTTAGCAAAACAAATGTACAAAATTCAAAATGCATTAATTAAATTTAAATGAAAGTGTCTCCAGGTGCATGTCAGGAAAATGCAGAAAAAGCTAAATTTTAGCATAGAAACCAAACATGTAGAAAGATAAACACCATGAATGATCAATGTCTGAATTAGTTGGGGAGCTGACTTATAAGTTTTGGTAGAGGTTATAGTAAAACTAACCGCTGAGTTCTCAAGGCCGCGCCGTTGCCGTAAGATCTTAAGTCTCTCGTAGTAGGCTGCAGCGTTCAGATCTTCTCCATTACTGTTGATGGACACAGAGCTGGAGCTCGGCAAATAGGAATCTGTGCTGTGCTGAGGGATTACTGAAAGATAAAAATCAACAAACTTCAGTGCCCTAGCATAAAACAAAGGCATAAGACTCCAGCTTAAAACAAGCCTTAAGATGGTATAAAGAGATTTGGAAATTTAGTCAGGATGTAAAGGTTCTTAAATGTTTCTTTTTGACCATGAATGAAACCAGGTTTAAACCATGAAATTGCCAAGTAAAAATCTGTATGATTGAGTGTGGATCGAGGTATGATTTGTGGTCAATCACAACGGGTTAGGCGACTCACCTGTGGAGCTCTGGATTCTGCCTTTTCCTTCACGCTCCGACTCGATCATGCGAAGTCCTCGCTCCACATAGCTCTGGAAGAACTGGGATGTGTTCCTCAGGAAGGGCTCAAGATCTGCATCAGAATACTTCTGCTTGTACTCATACAGCTCTGTCAAACCCTGGAGAATGAGTGCATTTCAGTTTACTAAGATAAAATATACTTGCAAATAAACACAACAGCAGGTACACAAGGACTAAAATGTTAAACTACAAATGAAAAAATAAAAAAAGCTTGTACATTTAGCAAATACTCTGTATCCTCTGCTGTCAAGTTACCTCTTTAGTGTTCTCTTTGGAGCCGATCTTTTTAAAGATTTCAGACAGGATGTCACTCACTTTGGCTTTGATCACCTTGTCATCCTATCCAAATTGAAATACAACATTTAAAAATGCAGTAAAACAACAAAATGACACAGTGCTATAAAATGGAAACAGATGCACAGGCAAAGCCACTGAAAGATAACCATAATGTTAGCACTTGATATCTCCAATTACAGACTGTAAAGGTGTCTCTTTATTGCCTGGTGCTCAGATGATGGCCAAAAGAAAAGAAATGGCAATGCTACCGTAGCTTTGTAGGTGTGCCATCACCAACAGAAGATTATTTACTGTATAGCTGCCTCTACAAATGTAACTTTGCTAAACAGATTTTTATCACGTTTTAACAGGGTTTAAAATGGGCAAGGAGGTGACGGGAATCAGCTGAACAGTCAAAGTAATATTTAATGTAAACTTAAGACACAAAACACAAACGCACACGCGGCGGCTGAGTGTGGCGCTCTCTCTCTCACAAACAGCCACATCTGGCTGCCTTCATCCCTCTCCTCGGCTAATAAGCCTGATTGGGGGACGCCGGCCCTGCCCTCCTCATCACACATGTAAATGTCGGAAACTTGACTCATTGATGCATTTGCTCAAAAGTGGGCACAGTTATTTATAAACATCTCCCTGGATGCCATCATGTTTGCCTGATATACACCCACATCATGGTGAAATTAAAGCTGGAAGTCCAACTTCAAGTGGTGATTTGTACGTACCGATCGGAGGGCACACTTCTCGGTGCTCTTGTCAGACTTAAGTCCAGAGAGGTTTGCAGAATGTTTGACCACCCGCCTCAAGTGCGCCTCCAGTTCGGACTCGTTGCGGTTCTCAATCATGGACATGTGATCTAATATCTGTTACACACAATGGCAAATCACGTTCAAAAAGAGCCAAAAGATTGCTGTGGAGATCCCCATGTTAGCGATAGTTCACCCAAAAGTTAAAATAGTCAATTTCAATCGCCCTCATGTTGTTCCAAACCCATATGACTGACTTCCATGAAACACAAAAGAGATGCTTGGCAGAATGATAGCCTCAGTCACCATTCACTTTCATTGTATGAAAAAGAGAAGCAATGAAAATGGTAACAGACCAACATACAGCCTAATATCTCCTTTTAAGTTACAAAAAAAAAAAAAAAAGTGGTAACATTTTACAATAAGGTTCCATTCGGTAACATCAGTTAATGTATTAGGCATCACAAACTAACAATTGGCAATATATTTGTTATACAATTTATTAATCTTTGTTAATAAAAACAAAACAAAAACAATTGTTCATTGTTAGTTCATGGTGCATTAACTAAAGTTATCAATACAACTTTTGATTTAAAAAAAATGTACATGTTGAATTTAATGTTAAATAAGATTAATAAATGCTTAAGAATGTTAACAAATGGAACCTTATTTGTAAAGGGTTATAAAAATTCACACTTGTTTAGAACAACAAATATTTTGAGCGGTGGGTCCCTTTAAGGTCCGAAGTGTACCTTGGCACCTGTGAGCCTGCAGAGCGTATGTAGCAGTGTCTTCAGAGTCCGGTGGGGAACGTCACTCTTGAGCTGTTTAAGCTTCTCTTTAGGGAAAACCTTCATGAAGTTGTGCACATCCAGGAGTATGCGGTCCAAATTAATGCTGTTGATGGTCTGAGGCAGGAAACGGATCATTCTCCATAGACACTGTATGGGACGTAGATGGGTATCATTCAGAAATGACAAGAAATCAAAAGTGACTTTAATAAATAGCTCTAGCCTTCTTGTGCACAATTCAGGGATATTTAGTAGTGTTTTTCTTACTTAAATGTATCCACCAATGAAATTACTTTTCTGCTGACATAACCAAATTCACCATCCAAACAAATTTTATTGGATAAAATGAGGTCCCACCCTACATTTCCAGTTTAAAATCTTGTTTCACTCGGAAATGATTACCGAAGCTTACTCAATTTTGAATGGCATTGGTTTTTAAAAATGAGCCTTGAGCTCATAACTCTTTCGGTCTGTTAAAAGATGACCCTTAGCTACTGAGCCAAACAAAGTGAGCTAACCATACCTTCATGACGAGTTCAGAGAACATGGGGGAGCCAGCAGTGCTGGTAAGACTGTCCTGCAGAAGCACCAGCAAAGCACTGGAAAAGAAACCAGAATTATCTTTTACCCGTGGGCAACAAGTCTACAGCACCACAGTGGGACAAATTTATACAGCATTGTACAATTGAAAGTATCTTGCTTTGCTGACCTCAGAATGTTTGTCTGGTCAGATTTCTCCAACACTCGGACCACAAGCAGATTGACCGAGCGAATGAGCTGCGGTCCATCTTCAATGTCCTCCACTCTGGAGTCCAACATTAGTGTGATCAGACCATGCATCAGGTCCTTCAGGACGCCCATGGAGGCTTCCCGTGCCAGACTCTCCATTGAGAACAGCTGAAAAGGGATGACAATGACTCTGACTATGATACTGAAGACTGATGACCTTTTTTAACTGCAGAGCCGCAATGCATTTTAATTTGAAAATGATTTTCTACCAGAGTATAACAAAAGCTGCTTGTTTCAAGAGCTACAATACCAGATGTGTTTGCCCATCTTGCAATTCTCTGTAGTAAAAGTTTCTCAATTTCCAAACAGAGAACTTACAAAACTGATTAAGAAACGTCAGGGTTCCCACGCCTTTTGTTTATTGTTGAGGTAAATTTGCACTTGTATGTCCAATCCATGTCACAATAAATCTAATCATTATTCTAAAATGTGTGTAATCTCCAAAAAACAACAAAAACAATAGCATTCCTGGAAATATAGGAAATCTATGTGCCCTGATATTTACAGGTTTTCAATGACCGTGGGAACCCCAAAACCTCTGAACAGCACTCACCGACATCATGTTGCCTATGATGCAGCTGTAGAGTTTGAAGATGTCCTTCTTGTCCAGGCGATCGTCAGCCATGTGTGTGTTGTAAATGAGTCGCAACTGCATGAAAGTGGCAATGAGGAACTGGTCTATGTGTCCAGACATGGCTTCTGCCTTGTCCGCCTGCCTCAACACCTCATCAATCTGCGAGAGGCCATCACAGGAAATTCCGTCTTTTCGTATGTGCAAAGTGATGTAAAGGTTTGGGATAGAAAGCTCACACATCCATAGAGAACTTAGAATTTTTATTTTTGGGAGAAATATTTTCTCATCAACTCAACATCATGCCATACCAGAAAGTCCATACAATGCAAGTAATGGTGACCAAAACTTTGAAGTTCCAAAAAGATCAAAGGCTGCTTAGAAGTAATCAGAAAGACTCCAGTGGTTTACTTAATGTCTTCTGAAGTGATCCAATTGGTTTTGGGTTAGAATGGATTACAATGTAACCTTTTTATTCGATTAAACTTCCTTGTGCTTGGAAGCATGCAGAGCACGCCAAGAGTGTACTCGAGCTTGAAATCACGATTGTGCCTAGAGAATGCAATGGCAAGACGCACCGTGAAAAGGAGATACATTTTGGTCTGATCTCACACAAAACGGATTAGATCATGTCACAAGACATGGATTAAACCACAGGAGTTTTATGGATTACTTTGATCCAACCTTTATGTGCTTTTTGAAGCTTTAAAATTTGACATGCATTGTATGGACCTACAGAGCAGAGATATGCTTCTAAAAATCCTCATCTGATTTCTGATCGCACTGGTCATTGAACCATTGTCAAATCGCTCGGAGGTCATCCACTTAGCTTCAGGGTCCTCCACTTAGCAATCATGTATATCTTCCTCTCTGTTGGCTTCGCTTAAGTCACCCCTATCCCATAACCCCTCTTCCTCTGCACATAATCCATTAGTTGTATCAACCCTTCGGATCTGGTGCCAGTTCAGGTGACACTTAAAATGTACTTCTGATTCTCCAGTAATTGCATTAATGTAGAAGCATACGTTTCCCCCATCTCTTACCGATTGTGTTTTTAAGCAGTAGCATGTAAAAGGCTTGAGATATTTTCAAGACTTGTATAAAGATGGCACCTTTTGTATCCATGTACAGCTATCTCCTGAATTGGGGTTGTCAGAGTCCCATTTGTTTTGGTTTTTGCAGATTAGACATTGCTCTGCCACCATTTCCTAATTACCCTTCTCTACCCCCCCGGTGGGTGGGTGCGCAGGACAGAATAAGCTTTAGTACAATGTGCCCGTCTTGGCCTCATACAATTTAAAATACTACACAGAATTAATTTTTCCAAGGCCCGGCTATCTGAAATATATCCTAATATTAAAGACAGATGCGATAGATGTTGTGTATCTCGAGTCATACGTTTATGATTAATTATTTTACAATTATGTTTGAGGTGTTATAAGTCAGTATTGACGTTTGCACTGCTATAGCAATTTTTGGTGTTCCAAAGGTCTGATCTCGGTTTAACTCTAAACAACTGGATATTTTAGCCTTTACATCCTTATTAGTTCGTATTCCTATATCGTATTCTACTCCACTGGAAATCGAATCAACTCCAACTACATCTCAATGGCTTGTGGATTCAATGCTTTTTCTTAAACTGGGAAAGGTTAGATGTTCTGGGAAAAGTAACCATTCAGTAAATGGCATTTTATAGCCTACTTTGTCTCTTAACATCCTGCCTAATACCCCCACCCCCCTCCCTCTTTATTATTTATTTTATTTTTGGATATATGATTGTGGTTGGGAGGGTAGTGTTTGTATACATGACCATTTATCCCAACTCTACTTGTATTTTCATTAGTTTTGTTATTAAGTTTTGGTTTGGGAAAAAAGGATCATGTGAATAAAAAAAGGACTTATTTTTGTAATAATGATTGTTCTACAATAAAAAAAAAGGTTTGAACAAAAATTTGCATTTGTGTTCTGCAGCAGAAAGAAAGTCACAAACATCTGGGATGGCATGAGGGCGAGTACATGAGTATTTTAATATTTTGGTGAACTATTCCTTTAACCAAGTCTGGTAATGTCATGATACATACAGAATATAAAGGTTTGAGAGCCTAAACCCCAAGCAGGACACCCACCTGTGCTAAGGCCTGGATACTAGTGTTAATATCTCCACTTGCCACCTGTGAGATGACAAAGTTGATTGTGGAGGCAGTGCTGTTGTGAATGTCATCAAAATGAGGGGAAACCGTGCGCATCCTGAAAAACACACCAAAATGCTACATTAAAAAGTATTTCAACTCACTAAACAGATGCCGTCTAAACTTTTAGAAGTCAAAATGTATTAGCATCTAACACAAATGTACTCAACCTAGACTTCTAGATTTCAAAATATTGTACAGTTTTAATTAAGGAACTACTGAAATGAGCCATTCATTGTGACAAGATCTTACTTTCGCTCGGGGATCAGGACCGGCTCCAGGACTTCATCCAGTTTGTGCTGCACCAAGGCGGGTATGTCGCTGGCACATGTGTGGTTGTTATCAAACACATCAAGATCCAGCTGAAACTCTTTAGGGATGGATGGAGCAGAGTGCTCTAAGTGAGCATTCTGTGCCCGTGCTTGACTGTTAAAAATGAAGATTGTTGTCACTTTTGCTGCATTTGAGACCATTGTTACAGAAACACTAAATCAGTTTTTCCAATATAAATTTCATTTTTGTGAAATTTCACCATTTCAAATTTTGTTCCTGCTTTTTCCCCAGACCCAGTGTCAACATAAGAGACCAAAAATGACATTTTCCATATATTAAGCTTGTCATTGCCCTAACATTTATTTCAAAGTCTTTTTTTAACAATGGTCACATGTGCCATGTGAGCAGTGCCTACAACGTTACGGCAGTACTTACATCCTGTAAGTGCGATACATTATTCTGTCCATGGAGGCCAGCGAAGAAAAGAAAGGAATAGTAAAGGAGAAGAGAAAGGCTCAGGATTAAGAAACAACATGCAATGACACAAGAGGATAGAATGAGACCATGACAGAGAACGAGTCATGTGCTTTACAAAGAATACAGAAAGACGTACAGTACTAGACATGGGCCAGACAGTCTGCTTCACCCATCTACTCTAGAACTTACCCTTGGCGTTCAAAAGAACATTTTAGAGTGTATTCTGTGTAATAAAGTATATGGGGTGTAAATAAAAGATGCACACATTAGTGGTACATACTTGAGTTTATTAGGCACCTCCTCCTGAGCAGGCTTCCGGAGGAAAGTAGCATTGGGATTGGTGGGATGTTCCTTCTGGGTTCGCTCCTGTTTGGCTGCGGGTGTCTTCTTAGCGGAGCGTTTGATTCTCTCTTCAAGCATGCTCATCTCCTTCTCTGATAGCTTTACAAAAACAAAGCTTTTTATCTCCTGATGCTTAAACATTTATTAATTTTTTTCCCCTTTCCTTTTTTGCTTGGTAAAATGATAAAACTATTAGCCTATCAAAGACAAGAATTTGTCCAAGACTCTAAAGCAAGGAAATAACAAACCATCTCAATGTCTTAAAGACAAAATTAATCAGAAAATGTTAGATTTTTTAAATGAATACAAAAATAATACATAAAGTGAAAGGCTTTGGTGTTTAATGGCATCTTGATGTCTTACATTGCCAATAAGTTTGAAGATTTGGTCTCCACAAGTGTTGTAAGCAGCCACAACAGTATTGAGTGCAGCGTTGCGGACAGAGGTGTCACGGTCTCCGATGTGAACGCCGATTTCTTTAAGAGATTTGGCTGGAGTCGGCTGACACACATTCATACCAAAGTTCTCAATCAGGCACCCAAGCTCCTCAAGACATTCTGAAGAATGAATAAGCAATGTATAAGCCAAACTCAACTTTACAAAATGTCTAGCAACACTGTTGGGAGGCTGTTACAATTAGTCAAACTAGTAGTGGACGAAAGGACCAAAATCTTATATCATGGAGTCATTTTATATCATATCATAATATATATATTTATTTTGTGTTATTTTTTTTTCTCTAGAAAATCAAAGCGGTTAACACGACCATATTTTAATGACTTTTTTTTTTTAATTTGTCAGTGAAATAAATACTTTTAAAAATGAAAACTACCTCCTTGTATATAAATGTTCTTTTTATTTAGAACTTTTAAATCAACCTCACCATAATACTCAGTTTTCACATTATGCCACATTTCAGTGAACCTACACCACAGATATCGCACCCATTTTAAAAACGAGCCCAGCTTCATTTTCTAGACTTTTTAATTGATCATTTCAACATTAATTCATCTAATGATGAAGTACAGATGTGCTGTGTAGTCTAGCGCACCTCAGCATGTTAAAGAGATCATCCAGGTGTCTGGATCAAATTGATGCTGTCCCGGTAGTGTGTATCAGATCATGATGGACTGCTGCATCACCCGCTATAGAGTGCTCAGAACCAGCCCGCAAAATTAGCAATGGGTTTGTGGGCGCATCTGCACCACTGCCTGATCTGCACAACTCCTTTATTGAATCTTGACCAGTGCACGCAAAAAAAAAAAAAAAAAGAAATTTCACCTGCCTCAACTCATGTGAAGCATGCCCGTGATATAGATGTTCACGATAGAGCAAAAACTAACGATTGACACTATATCATCACCACGATCGATAGATTGATCAATAGATAAATAAATGAAACCTTCAAATAATTTAGAAGTCATTATATCAATTCATTAAAAATAATTGGATTTTTAATTACCAGATCTCTGCTTAGAGTTCTTCGCTTTGGTCCCCTCCATTAGGAAAGGAAAGACTTTACTGGCAGCATACACTTTACACAGCATCGTCAGAATTGTGCGGACATCTTTGCGCACCACATCTTTTGACTCCCCAACCTGCCAAGAGAGAGCAAACAGAAAAGGACCATGTTGGGGGGGGATTGAGATGGATTCTACTTCAATAGATTAACTAATGAGCTACCTTAAGGATCAGGTAGGGTATGAAAGAGGAGGCCTCATTGTCATTCAGCTGGTAGTTCTTCCTGCTCAGCATGGTGAAGAGCAGCTTCAAAAATTCCAGGGCTTTCATCAATACACTGGTGTTGGTGTCAAAGAACCGCAGGGTGAACCACTTCAACACCAGATCCAGACAGCCAATCACAGCCTCAGACTCGGCCTCCATGTGCTGAGAAAGACAAGTATAGTATGACTTGATATAGTGCTTGCTGTAGACCTACATGTATAACATTTATGGAAAATGTTTTTTGCTTAACATCACTACACTACGATGAGTCTGATGAGACTAACCTCAATCATGGCACCAATTGCTTTAACATGCCGCTGAAAGTCAAAATGGAAGAGCTCATCTTGGAGCCATTTGGCCAGACAGGTTGACATTTGAGTCTTCAGCTGTTCAACGTACTCGTCACGAGGAGACATGAAGTTCCACTTCAGAATCTGGAGAGGAGTTTATAACTGGTCAAAATACTGAATGTTGCGTAGTTCAAAAGTTGAGAAAACGCTGTTTCAAGTTGCGTTACATCTCACCTTCAATGCCTTTTCTTCCTTTATCCTCTGCTCTTTGCCATTGGGTATGAGGATGAAGATGGGTCCAGACCGGTCTTCCTCATCCTTTGCGCCGGCCTTCACAGGAGGTTTCTTACCAACGACACCCTGCGTCAAGTAAAATGTTGCATTAGCAGATGCTACAAATTCGATAACAGTTTTTATGCTATGTCAAAAGTTAATCTCATGAATATTCAATATGCTAATATTGCTCTTTAACCTTTCATAAATGACCAGTCACATTGCCCTAAAGAAATAGTTCACCCAAAAATTTAAGATCTCTCATCATTAACTCATCCCCATGCCATACCAGATGTGCATGACTTTCTTCTGCAGAACACAAAGATTTTTAGAAAAAAAAGCTCAGCTCTGTAGGTCCATTCAATGCAAAAGATGGTGGCTTTGAAGGTCCAAAAAAAAAAAAAAAAAAAAAAATATATAATAAATAAAAAAAATAATTCACTTTTTGTTTTTGGCGACTCTCATTCATTATGCAGGGAGGAAAATTTATTCTAAAAAAAATTACTTGACTACTGATCTGTTTCTCACCCAGACCCATCATACCTTCTGAAGACATGGATTTAACCACTAGAGTCGATTGGCTTCTTTTAAGCTGCCTATATGTGCTTTTTGGAGCTTCAAAGTTCTGGACACCATTTATTAGCAATGAATGGACCAATAGAGTTGAGATATTCTTCTAAAAATCTTAATTTGTGTTCAACAGAAGAAAGTCATACACATCTGGGATGGCATAAGACATCTTCATGAAGACTACACAATTTTAAATTGGAGTACGTTTAAAAGTATTTCAGCATTTGCTATGGCATAAATATTGGTTTATTTCATGCTCCTGCAACCCCACGTTCAACAATGAAGAGATGGGATGACAGAAAAAATAGTGGTAGTTACAGATATGTTTAACGTCATGTCACATGCAGTGCTTACACACCAAAACCAGCCACCTCACTCCAGTGCTATTGGTGCTTTGTGGGGGAAGTCTATTGTA
This sequence comes from Moxostoma hubbsi, assembly GCA_032164185.1. NCBI lineage: Eukaryota > Metazoa > Chordata > Actinopteri > Cypriniformes > Catostomidae > Moxostoma > Moxostoma hubbsi. The sequence goes on from JAVLUX010000040.1 coordinate 9,989,567, forward strand.
CCTGCTGGTTGCTAGGCATCCCTCTCGAGAGCCTGTTTTGTTTACTCGTATTATCTTTATCACTCTTCACCTTGAGCTCCACGCTCTCTCTCTAGTCAATGCAAAAAATTAATCCTTCAGAGAGGAACATGCATATAACAGCTAAAAATGCAGAACCCTTTTATTTCCCCCCTCATAGGCTTTGCTAGAAAAACAAACAAACAAACACTGCCATTGTCTCTCAAGGATATAACCCATGTTGTAGCTTATAAAGAGACCAGATGTTGCCCAAAAAAAATGCTTCACACCTTTTTAGCCACAGGTCCTGCTGGTTTAGTTTTCTTGGAGTCTGGTTTGGGTTCTGGTTCACTGTAGTCTTCACAGGGAGTCTGGTTCCTGGCTGGAGCTGTACAATAAAAACAATATTTTAAAGGTGCTGTAGAGATTTCAGCCATCTTCTGCCATTTTGGTAAAGTCAACCACATGCTGCGTTTCCAAATCCAGCCCTCCAAAAATTAGTCCGCCATCCCAATGCCAGCAATCCAAAATGTACAATATTTGATATATAGGGATGGTTTCTAATTGGCTAGTTCTCTGCCAAGATGGCTGAATAACTTTGTTGTTTCCAAAGCCTATGGCTGTTAAAGACACACCCATTCAGTGATATCTGTTAGGTAGTACAAATAAATCATGTGTTTTACTCACACCACCTTTATTTTCAGATAAGACACAACTACACTAAGATTTGTTAAAAAAGGTCATAAATGTCAGACTTTAAACCCACTAACAGGATTCACAGTAGTTTAATGAACCGGCCTTGAAGGCTTCTGTATGTATTGGTCTAGCAGGCAGCAGTGGTGTCGTGTTAGCTTTGTTTAAAGGAAAGAGTGTGAACCTGAGGCTGGTTTGGAGGAAGGGGCACTGGAGGTGGGTTTGGAAGCAGCAGCTTTGGCAGGAGCAGCAGGCTTGGCTGGCATCACTGCCCTGGCCTTCTCCAGCATGCCAACCACCTGGTCCTTTGAGGCAGGCTGCAGAAAGATGAGAGAGATTACATGGCTGCCTTTCTCTGTTCAGAAGTTGATCAATATGTTCTGTTCTTATAATTCATCTGTTCTTTGGAGCAAGGAAGATAGTGAGAAGCAACAGCATCAAAAGCTTTATACTGAAAGTTCTTTTAGCAGCTGATAATAACAATGGTTTGCTTGTCTAGCAATGATATCAAACCAGAGAATTTAATGTTTTCTGGGTGATTTCTAGGATGTTGTTATGGTGTTCAAGGTGGTTGCAAAGGGCAATGCTTTGCATAAGATCCCACTCCCCAAACCTGATATTCTCATCCTTACTTTTGCCACTAGGCACTTGCCTTCAGTTTGACTGTTGCTTTGCTCATCTTTTCATAGCTCAGGTGCATCATGAAGGTGGGGAGTGCGTCCTGAGCTTTCTTGCGCACATCGCCACTGCGGTCCTCCAGACAGGTATACAGGGGAGGCACACACAGCATCAGGTCTGTGGGCACTGTGCGCAAGGTAGGCAGCTTCTCAGCCAGCCAGCCGAGCACCTACAGGGGACAGACACTGACTTAGACTTTTCCCCCCTAACCTTTTAAAAGTAATTTCAGAGCTGGAGAAAGTCATAACATATTGTTGAAAGATGAAGACAAACTTTATTCTATGCAAAGTAATTATCATTAATCAACTGGGCAAAAAGGACATTTCTCATTTAAAAAGGACCATTTATGATTGCATGTTGCTTTTAAGAACACATGATTTGTGGTAGTCCAACATATTGGCTAAGAAAATTACTATAATCAGCTGATTTTTTTTTTTGGCCAATAATTGTGCCGGGTGGGCTGATAAACTATTTCCCCCTTAAAAATGACCAACTTTACAACAACTGGAAACAATCCTGTCTAAAGGAAGGTAATGTAGTTATTGCAACACTTAAAACAGAAGCCTTTCAGTTTTGTTGTACCTCCTGTCTGAGGAAGGGGTTTTCCTTCTTGAGCTCTTCTGACAGGTCCTCTCCTTCAAGCCACTCCTTCATTCCTGTCTGCTCTACCCAAGCATTCAGTGTCGTCAGGGCAGCAGCACGGACATTTGACTAAGGAGTCAAATTTCATACAAATGAGAAACAACTCACTGTTCTAGTTAGGGCTTATCTGATTAGCCAGTGCTGGAACAAACAAGTGGCAGAAGCTTTAGGTGCAAGAAAGCATGAGTACACACAGATCCTTAAAAGGAGAGATCACACAAAAATGAAAATTAGCTCATTATTAACCCTCATGATATCCCAGGTGTGTATGAATTTCTTTCTTCACCAGAACACATTAGAATAAAAATAGAAAAATATCTTAGCTCAGTAGGTCAGCATTAAATTAATGATTCCTAAAGCGACATGCAATTTTTTTTTTATTTTTCCATTTTTCTTTGAATGTGTTCTGGTGAAAAAAGTAAGTAATACACACATGGGATATCATGAGGGTGAGTAAATACAAATTTTCATTTTTGGGTGAACTATCCTTTTAAATGAATGGAAAACAAAGTTCAACACATTGCATTTTATACCTTGCTGTCTCCTAGAACAGTAATAATGGGGATTCCCAGGTTCTTGACGTGCTGTTTAAGAGCTGGACCCATGGCAGTGGCTATCTGCTGCAGAATACCAAGAGTCTGCTGAACCTATGGACACATTTTATTTTGTGATTACAAACAAACAAACACATACATGTATACATATACACACACACACAAAAATTCCTTTAAAAGACATGACAACAAATACACATCTGGGTGACAGTGGGGACTTTTAAAAACAATGTGGCAAATAGTAAGCCAAATTCAAATTTCAATCCATAGCATTCAATTCAAATTTCTCATTTATGACAACATTGTGTGAAGAGTCTGCATTACCAGTATTTTGTTGGAGTCATTGAGACGTCCCCTCAGTGCCAAGGGCAGATCGCCAATGTTAGCCTGGATGAATTTTGCCTCCGAAATTACAGCGGTCACCTCATCAAGCCCTTCCTTTCTGATCTTCCAGTTTTTATCTCCGATCTTAGATACCATGTCCGATGTGATTTTATCACTGTCAATGAGAAAACAATGAGTCACAAATGCAAACTCTGCCCTTTAAATTGGACAAAATTCTACAAATTTATGCTACATTTTTGCTGGTATACAAAAGTTGACCTAAATGGATACATTATCTAAATCAAAAGGAATTTGTATTTGTACTGGCACACTAACTGACCTGATGTCAGTTCTGGGCAGCAGGTCCATGATGTCTCCAGCTCCACCATCAACTTCCTCTTCCTCAGCCTTCTCTCCCTCCTCCTCACCTCCAGCTTTCTTGGCACCACGGATGGGTGGAGGAGGAGACTGGCCCTGCATCTAAAGGCAAAAAGATGAAAAGCCAAAACATCAAAAGAGAATGCCTTAACTTGTATATACACAAGTTAGACAGAAAATACACTGGCAACTATTGACTAAAAGCTTCAAATTAAATCGCTTGCAAATTAGTTTCATGTAGAGTTTACACAAATAGTTTATTTCAATTCACAAAATATCTACTTTGATCAAGGTACATATATTAATATATTAAAAGAGCTTATTACATCCAGTGAAAATAAAAAAAAAAAGACTAAACTACTTGATTTATGCTAGAGGGAGGGGCTGGCAATGCAGTGCAAAAAAAACAAAAAACATAAATAAATAGGTGTGGTCAAGACTATCAATATTTAGGTATATAAAAAGGATTTTAATGAGAGCACAAAAGCCCATCAATCAAGGACAAATGGAAATGTTTACCTTTTCAAACTCTGCATCTATTTGCGAAAGCAGGGCAGGTTTTTCATCTTCAAAGAACACGCGCAGGGGAGCCCCCATATACAAGAACATGACTCCAAGCAGAGTGATCGCCGATGTCCTCACAGCCTGAAATTAGCATGAAAGTAGCCAATTACGGGCCATTAAAATACATTAGGCCAGACATATCAACATGAATTCCAGTTTGACTAAAAGGCCAGGATGCCTTCTATATTTCAGGCAAGAATGCTCACTAATCACAGTACAGGGTTGCTGCAGAGTTTTTAAAATCAAATTTAAGACTTTAAAACCTTTTTCAAGACCTGAACAAATAAAATTAATACTCTATTAATACGTGCTTCAGCAAGGATGGAATTGGGTAGATTCATCTTTGTGAAGGATGCATGAAATCAAGCCATGTACAAGGTTATCCTGGAAGAAAAATTGCTTCCTTCTGCTCTGACAATGTTCCTCCAACTCTGAGGATTGTTTTTTCCCAGCAGGACAATGTTCCATGCCACACAGCGAGGTCAATTAATGTGTGGATGGAGGAGCACTGGATCAAGACCCTGTCATGGCCAGCCCAATATCCAGACCTGAACCCCATAGAGAAACTCTGGAATGTGATCAAGAGGAAGATGGAGGACCACGAGCCATCAAACAAAGCTGAGCTGCTTGATTGTTTGCGCCAGGAGTGGCATTATGTCACCCAACAGCAATGTGAAAGACTGATAGAGAGCATGCCAAGATGAATAAAAGCTGTGATTGAAAATCAAGGTTATTCCACCAAATATTGATTTCTGAACTCTCCGCAAGTTAAAACATTAATATTGTGTTGTTTTCAAATGAATATGAACTTGTTTTCATTGCATTATTTGAGGTCTCCAAACACTGCATATATTTTGTTATTTTAACCAGTTGTCATTTTCTGCAATGACAATATTTTTATTTGGAATTTGGGAGAAATGTGTGAGTAATTTATAGAATAAAACAAATGTTTATTTTTACTAAAAACACATACCTATAAATGGTAATTCCAGAGAAATTGATAATTTGGCAGTGGTCCCTTTTTTCCAGAGCTGTATATACACACATACACAAACACATATGTGTGCGTGCGCGTGTATATACGTGTGTGTATGTACACCACGGTTTTACTGTAGTAAGCGCTGATTTACAAACGATTCTCATTACAAATCAGGGGAAATGTTTGCGCATCTTGCGGTCAAGTTAACATTATAAGTGGTACCATCTCACACAGTTTGTGAGGAGCAGTAGTGAAATGAGCCGCTCTGAGATGGGAAATACACCGCGTGTGAGCACAGAACACGCACCTGAACAATTCTGGAACACAAGGTGCCTCAAAATATTGCAAAATAAAAATCACAGCACTTGCATAATCAGTAAGCCATATAGCGATTTCAATTTTATTTAGATTTGTTGTTCAGCATTACTTGAGCATTTTATAATTTGCATGGTTGAATTTTGTCTTCGTCTTATCTGAGTGACCATGAATGATGGGAGTATTTTAGATTAATCCATGCGATAAGGTCGACTCAAGAGGATTAATTTAACTCAATTCAATATTTCAACTTTCCACATCCACCACAACCCGTTTACCTTAAGGAGTTAGAAGTACAGTGACTACTGTACTGTCCTCGCTTAAGAAATCAGTAAGACGGCAGGAGTGGAAGGGGGAAAATCAAGCATTTTGTGTTGCTGTTGATTTGCAGTCTCTAATTAATGATAGGCGCATTTGTCAAACATACCCGTTTGCTATTTAATTAACCCAGCGCTATGATTGGACGAACTCTTCTTTTGCGGTTGCTTGATTTGAGTACTGCGCCACCAGGTTTTTGCGTAGTTTAGAGTGACAAATCTTACCAGCGTACTTTGAGGTCAAAATGCGTACCCGCTACACAAAATGCGTACAGGTTGGCAGGTCTGCACTGGGTTTGTTGTTGGATGTGGTGCAACGAGCTTGTCAGAAACAGAACAGGCAAAAAGTGGCTATAGACACACTGGTGCATGCTATAAAAATATATTCAATAACTCACAAGATGATATCTGATGAAACCGCATATGAACGTGCACACAACCAGATTGTCGCCAGTGGCAACTAGACTTTAAAGTTTCGCAATCAATTATTTTTAGGTCGCAGTCTGGAGCCCTGTATAAACAATTAAAAGTAAACATTTTCATATATCACCACTATATCATCAACAGTTAATCTTTAGTGATCACTTGTCAAATATCCGATATGGCTTAATGATTGTGAACTGCTCCACAACAGCTGAAAACACGCAAAGCGTTTTAATTAAATCATATTCTTTTGAAGTTTGATAACCACATAAGGTCATATTACGATTCCCAAATTTAAGATCTCTTTAAATGAAAATTAATGACTAACAGAATTACTCACCGGATTTGTAGCACCCAGAGCAGTTTTGACATTGTTGATGAATGCCTTCACGTTTATTCTGAATAATGGGGAAGATTATTCAGAGTTAGAAGCAATTAAAAGATGAATTGTGTGTGGAAAAAGAAAAATGGACATCCAGGTGTGCAGTGCTCACCCTGCAAATCCAAACTCCTTCATAGCATTGGCCAACCAGTTCAATGTCTCTGCTTGGTTTTTAGGATTCTTCTGAGCGAAAGCCATTGAGACCACCTGATGAATGAAATAAAAAAAAAAAAAATTACTTCCAGAATTTGGACAAGAACTACGGCAGTACCATGATATGAGAGTGAATCTCTTGAAGCTTGTCAAGAAAATGTCAGACATATTTTGGACATGTTCTAATTTTTCACAAAAAGACATTACAACTTGGCGAAACTTTAAAGTGATAGTTCACCCAAAAATGGAAATTCTCATATTTTACTCACCCTCAAGCCATCCCAGATGTGTATGACTTTCTTCAGCAGAAAATCACATAAAGTAAACATAGAAGTAATCCATATGACTCCACTGTTTAAATCCATACCTTCAGAAGCAATATAGATGAGAAATAGATAAAAATGTCCTTTTTTACTCTAAATCTCCACTTTCACATCTGAAAGTCACAAGTGGTGCCCATTTAGTTTCCCTTTCACATATGAAAGTGAAAATGGAGATTTAGAGTAAAAAAGGACCTAAATATTGATCCGTTTATTGATCACCCACATACACTATCACTTCCAAATATAAGGATTTAAACACTGGAGTCATAAGGATTACTTCCATGTTTCCTTTATGTGGACCTACAGAATGGAGATATTTTCCTAAAACTCTTCTTTCTTTTTTTTTGCTGAAGAAAGTTATACACATCTGGGATGCCATGAGGGTGAGTAAATAAGATAATTTTTATTTCGGGTGAACTATACCTTTAAGGAACACTGCAAATCACCAACCTGTTCAGCAGTCCATGGTAGAGAACAGGATTCCCCAATCGCAGTCAGAGCTTCTTTAGCATTACTTCCACATTTCACATCTCCAATCTTATCGACAAGACCATCCAGAACCACCAGTGCAGACGTCTTTGAGAAAGATCCCTTTTGTGCGATTAGACCCACAATGTGCAGCTTCATTTGCATGACCTAGAAAGGGAGAGATCTCAGTAACCAGTCCCAGAACAAATAGCAAAATCTGATAATTATGAACGGTCATACATTTTCAAGACAACTACCTGAAAGTTGGTTTCTTTCCATCCTGGTTTCTTAGCCAGCATCTTGACCAGAGACTGGCAGGGCATTTCAGATTTGTCCAACTGTTCCACTGCCTGTGGAAAACATGATCAAGTTTAGAGCAGAGGTTTATCTACCAAGTTGAAATCAAATTAAAAAGAACTGAAACATCAAAAAAAGGTAGGGAGATATGCAAGCCATGACTCACTCTCTGAAACTCCTCCATGCTTGCGAGTCTCTCCTTCCAGTTGCCGCTGTCCAGCAGCTGCATACAGGAGGCTGGGAGCACAGCAGCCGCTTTCTCTTCACACACTTCTATCTGATGTGTTTAAACAAAAAATTTAGGGGCCCTTTCAGGCCAAACATGTTTCTCTTAAAAAAAAATAAAAATAAAAAAAAAATAAAAAAAATGTTGTCCATGTTTAAATGGAAAACTATAGAAAGAGTGCAGTCGAACAAAACATGTTCAGTGTGAACGGCCCCTTAAAGAGAAGGAACTATAATCGTCACACCGATTAAGTCAAACTATTGTCAAATTCTCAGTTAAATACTTAACAAAAACAGACATTTTACAAATATTAAAATCAGCCAATGCAAAGTAGTAAAATTGCAGACTTACAGATAACTCAGTCTCTACTACTTCCTTAGTATCTGGAGTTTTCTTGGACTTTCCACTGGGAGCAGAGGCAGGTTTACCCTTTTTCAGGGGTGCAGCAGCCTAGTAAAGTTCATGAAGAACATGAAACAAATCAGTCAAAGTGGAGCTTCTATTACTTCTGTCTCTCTTAAACGGTACAGTTCACCCAAAAATGAAAAACCTCTCATCATTTACACACATCTCAGATGTGTATGACTTTCAGCAAAACACAACGATTTTTAGAGGAATATCACAGCTCTGTAGGTCCATCCAATGCAAGTGAATGGTGATCACACCTCTGTAGCTCCAAAAATCACATAAGGGATACAAAAGTAATCCATAAGACACAAGTGGTTAATTCCAAATCTTCAGAAGCAATACAACAGGTGTGGTTGAGAAACAATCAAAATGTAATAATTTTAACTAAATCTCCACATTCACTTTTACATCTGAAAGTGAAAATGGAGATTTAGAGTAAAAAAAAAAATCACTTAAATATTGTTTTGTTTTTCACCCACACCTATCACACGGTTTCTGAAGATATGGATTTAAACACCAGTCAAATGGATTACTTTTATGTTTCCATTCACTTCCATTGTATGGATCTACAGAGCAGAGATATTTTTCCTAAAAATCTTTGTGTTCTGCTGAAGAAAGGCAGTCATATACATCTGGGATGGCATTAGGGTGAGTAAAAGTTAAAATAATTTTCATTTTTAGGTTAATTATCCTTTTAAATATACAACAGATGGTATAAACTGACTTTTGTGGTAAACAAAATTTAGAGCTTGTACTAATGGATAATGCAAATTTACTGGCCACACTGCAGGATTAAACAAAATCAAGGCCGATTGTCCCTCTAAGAAACACATTTACCTTTGCTGGTGGAGCTTTCTTGGGAGGGCCGGATGGTTTGGCAAGGGCTTCAACAGGTGGGGGGGCTTTAGCAGCTGGTTTCTCTTTCTTCTCTCCTCCTGCACTACCAACTTTCTTTCCTCCAACAAGCTCCACTTTATCAGCACATTCTTTTATCTATTTATGCATGAAACAAAGAAACAATCATGTATAGTTTTGCAAGACCAACCATGCATAGTGCAGAGCAAAACGGGTTTTACCTTTTCCAACTTGAGCTTATCAATATCTGCCAGGAACGGATTGACCGCTTTCTCCCCTACCACCTTCATGGCTGTACCCAAAGCCTCAAAAGCAGCATCTCTGACCTCTGGAGCAGAATCATTCACTTGCTGTACAAAAACAGGAGGGACAGGATCTTAATCTCAGGGTCAAGCTGCTGCTTTCGGAAACAAATGTCCGTATTGGTGTTTAAATGAGTTTATTGCATATGAACCTTGAGGAACGCTGCACAGAAGGGCTTCAGAACACTTTTTGGCAAAGTGCTCAGTGTACAGTGCCGGAAACTTCTGGCAAGGAAAAGTGAAGCCTGTTGCTTGATGGAGGGGTTCTTGTTGTCCATTACTGCCAGAACATCCTCACTGATGTTCTGCAGAGTTGTCTGTAGTGTAATTGGATAACACATGGCCACATTTCAGTAAAATCTGATAACAGATACTTTAAGATGGAGAACAATTTCAAAAGTCTTAACTCACAGTAAGGAACACTGCATCAATGGCCTCCTGCAAGGCCTGGACCACCTGAGGTTTCTTCTCCTTAAACTTCTCCAGGATAGTTGGCACCACCTTCACAAGATTCAGTAAAGACATTTAGGAATAAGTGGAAAAGTATGGTTGGGCGACTTGGCATCAAAGATTATATCTCTATTTTTCAGCCCATTAATGATATTTGATATATTTCTCAAGAATTATGTATTTGCTTTGAAATGGCTCAAGTGATTTTTATTTTCTCGATCAGAGGAACCATCATTTCATCCAAAGAGCCATTGAAGCCAAGAAGATTTAAAATAAGAATTATGAAGATTACATTCAAGTAGATTTAACAAAAATAATGGAAGCATGTTTTCCCCATAGAATTTCACTAAATAAACAAGGGAAAATTATATTTAACCATTTTCATTGATCTGCACTTTTATATTTATGTTCCATATACAACAATACACAGTAGCTTGATAAAAAAAAACAACACAAACACACGTTTATACTAAAACATTTTTGTGAATGAACAGTGTGCAAAAACAATGCATTTTTTGGAACCCAGTTGAATATTGCATAATACTAATTTATTACTGTGGGACCCGGAAAAAGTTAATTATAATTAGGGCTGTCAATCGATTACAATTTTTAAATCAAATTAATTACACGGTGTCCCGATTAATTAAATCGCATATTTAATATAATTAAATCACACTGAATTAACATGTTAAATCGACAGCCCTAATTATAATAATGAATTATGTTGAGGATCAGATTTATGCTGTACCAAAGTAATATTTCTTTCCTCTTGACTTAACCTTCACCTGGAACTTTTATTTTGACACTGAAAGTGCAGTGTATTTGACAGTTTTCAATGTTCCGCATCGGATGAAACACGGTCATCTCCCTTTCTGTTCTACCATGCCACCTTTGTAGATTTGTCAGCAGGTTGTAGCAGTTAATAATGTTTGGAATTGCGCAAATGCTTGAACAACATGCAGTGCTTTGATTCCTTAATGTACGTGAACTGTGCTGGAAAACATCATTAGCTCTACACGTGCACTAAGCTGGAAACATCATTAGCCCCGCTCGTGCAAAGATAACCGCATCACCGGTTAAAACTGAGGAGCACACAGACCATGTTTATGCCTTTAAATGGCAAACTTTTGTGGTTTAAAAGTCATTAGGCCAACTCGCCATTTTTATGTTATTCTGATTAACTGACCCTTCACTAAGCTCCGCCCCCTTGGTTATGGTCGCTCACTGACAAGCTCTGCAGAACTCCCCATTAGGAATGGATGGGAGATTGCATTCAATGGAGCAGTTCTCAAACAGAATTGTGAATTGACAGAAATTTGCTTATGAGACACTTGAAAGAGTCATTTCATAGCGATTCTACAGTTGATAACATTAGTGTAAGTGAACAGAACTGCTTATAACATCTCATGATATGATCACTTTGATGCTGTAAACTATTTACTACTCGCCTTTACTCAGACCTGAAACAATACATAACTACATTAAGTTATTAGCTTTTGATTTACCTCGGAGCAAACGTTATTCATGCTCATTTTGGGGTATTAAAGTTTAATCTATTAGTACGCTCTTCTCGACATTTAAATGCTCCTCCTTTTGTATGCTTCTATGATGATACAAACTCAGAATCCCATCTTGCATTGCAACGAAAATATGGCGACGCACATAGCCGGCAAGTGCATTCGCAATTGCATCTTATCTATAATTATCAATCATTAGAAACACCTAAAAACCACATTATATTTTTGATAATACATATGACACTCCTGCTGTGATATAATCTGTCCTCCAGTGCATCTGCGGTAATGTGTAATGAAAGATTTATTTTAATTAGCGCACATTAAAAGAACTCACGCTGGGAGATCAGTCAGTACAGGAGAAACTCTTAGAAAACAAAATCATCAAGACTATGTTGTGAAAATTTGATATATAGCCCAGCCCTGCGAAGCAGACATCAAATAATCTAAAAACAATGAGCTGGAAGTTTATTCTGAATAGCCAAAAACATAGGCCTCGAAAGGAGTCGAAAACCTTACGTATGGAGAGCACTTACATGACCTGCATATGTTCCAAACTTCTTCCTCAGTCCTGCTGCCAGTCCAGCCAGGCATTTGGCTGCCATGGACACTAGCATCACATTGGCATCTTTCCCAACAACCTACAACAATGAAAGAGGGGTTTTTAAATGGCCATGTTCACAGAGGAAATTCCATTCCTCAAGAGTGCCACTCTGAATAGGCCTGTTACCTTCTTTAGTGCTCGGACCAGGTCCCCATAGTCTCCATTCTCTAGTTTTGGATTCTTTGTCAAGGCTTCTACTGCCTCCAACGCTTCCTTCCTCTCCTGCCATTTCTTTGCTTCCTGAGATGATCAACAACACAAAAATACAGGAATTGAATTAAATGAATAGAAAAAAATAATTTTAAACAGAATTCCTTAGCATTGTTTTGACTTACTATTTTTTCATAGAAGTCTTTAGGGAGTTTTGAAAGGATCTCAACAGCTTCCAAGAGCTCATAAGGATCCACCTGCACTTCAGTCTCCTCCTCATTGTCTCCTGTATGGAAAGTAGTAAGGAAATTAAAATGCACACCACAGCAATGGCCATCCACATCATTGCTATGATGATATAAACCTCAAGTCGACATTCAGGCACAAATACTTACCGTCTTCCTCATCGCCTCCTGCAGCCTGTTGCTGCTCAAACTTAGACTTCAAGTCCTGCTGGGAGCGTAGGAACCTGGTCTGCTTAGGAGCTGCAGTTGGCAGTTTCACCCATTCTTCTTCCAACTCTTTTAACTAAAGAAAAAGGTTACAAGGAGTTATTTAACCTTAACCTGGGATCTTTGATGAGAGATGTGCAGCTTTCTAGATGCACAGATCTAGAGAACTTGGAATTCTTTAACTAGGTGCTTCCACATGCATGGACATTGTATTTTGGCTTTACTATATGCAACATTTATATATTTGGCAGATGCTTTTATCCAAAGTGACTCAATGCATTTATTACAGGGACAATTCCCCCGGAACAACCTGGAGTTAAGTGCCTTGCTCAAGGACACAATGGTGGTGGCTGTGGGAATCGAACCAGTGTCCTTCTGATTAACAGTTGTGTGCTTTAGCCCACTACACCACCACCAAACTCTAACACAATTAGTGTCGTAACAACAACCTCTACGTTTTTTTATTGAAACGTGCTTGTGTAAATAGTAGCGTCTATATTAAAAATAAAAATAAAATAAGAATCAATCATTTATCATGCAGATAAACATGTCCAAATAAGTGGATTTTGAGACATTATTCCCTCAAAAGTAAAAAATAAAATACAAATCTTTGTTATTTTGAATAACTTTCAACATTAACATCTGTGGTTCGGTTTGCATTTCAAACTGTTCTGAGTCCAGTACAGACATAGCACACTGGAAGTTACGTCATCCACTAAATAGGGAGCAAGGGGACATCCTATACATTCTCTTTCAATGCTGCTAAGTGCATTCACTCCTAAAATCCAACCAAAAGTTAACTTTCAGGCTGGCTACAGATGATGTTTGGGCCACTCAACATGTTTGGAAAGACATGGAACAATGATAATCAGTACATAGATTCAGAATTGATAATGCTAAATTTAATTTTGACATTGTTGTCAGTAATAGGATGATGCTGGCCATTATTTTGAATAAGAATTATTTATTCATCTTTACAGAAAATCAGCTGTAATGTTTTTAAAAGTCTCAAAACCATGAATAACCAACACTAAAATAAATAAATTATATAGACTTTCTATAGCTTGGCATTTAAAAATTTCAACAACTTGAGTCACGCTGTCCACATATGTGGACAGGTGGTCGACCGATATCGGGTTTTTAATTGGCTGGTGCCGATATCCAGAGAGCCGATATTTCACAATTTAATATAGTAAATAAACATAAAATTGCTAAAAAATAATAAACTCTTCTTTATTTATTTCTAACAAATTTCTTATCAATCATCAAATTTCAGTAATTTATTTGCATATGAAGAAATTGTTAATATATTAGAAAGGAAACAGTACACACAGTAGTCCAGCAAACATAGATGGCAAGCCCACATTAGCAATCAAATTTACTAAAATAAAAATACTCAAACCAACTGTACAAACAGTGCACCGTGATTAAGACATTTACTTATAGCACGTGAAGTGCTTTTACCTTGGGCTGCATCCACAAATGTAGGCAGCTGACTTGCTATATAATAATTAGTTAATGTCTTAACTAAAAGCCGTTTTGAATGAAATGGAACAAGGAAACTGGTCTACGAACAGTTTAAAAAGCACCTTATTTTCATTGTAACTCCATATAGAGCCCCCAGAGGCAGCATTTTCATGGTTTCAGACGCAGCCTTGAAGTTGCACTCACACGCTTGTGCAGATCCAGTGTGAGCCTCAATCTCCTCAGTTAAATTAGCCTGGATCATCTGCTTGGATTGCTACGGAGTGACCATCATGATTTGTGTACGAGACGTTTTTGATTCTGGCTGATGGTATATAAACGTCCTCTCGCTTTCAACTGCTTATATTTTCAGCAAACTTAACATGTGTAAATATTTGTATGAACATAATAAGATTCAACAACTAAGACATAAACTGAACAAGTTTCACAGATATGGGGACTAACAGAAATGGAATAATGTGTCCCTGAACAAAAGTAACAGTCAGTATCTGGTGTGTCCACCAGCTGCATTAATTATTGCATCTCCTCATGGACTGCACCAGATTTGCCTGATCTTGCTGAGAGATTTTACCCCACTCTTCCACCAAGGCACTTGCAAGTCCCCGGCCCTAGCCCTCACTCTCCAATCCAACAGGTCCCAGACGTGCTCAATGGGATTGAGATCCGTGCTCTTCGCTGGCAGTGGCAGAACACTGACATTCATGTTTTGCAGGAAATCACACACAGAACGAGCAGTATGGCTGGTGGCATTGTCATGCTGGAGGGTTAATTATGCAGGAAGGGTACCACATGACGGAGGAGGATATCTTCCCTGTTATGCACAGCGTTGAGATTTCCTGCAATGACAACATGCCCCAGACCATGACAGAACCTCCAAATTGATCCCGCTACAGAGTACAGGCCTCAGTGTAATGCTCATTTCTTCGACAATAAACACAAGTCTGACCTTCACCCATGATGAGACAAAACCTCGACTCGTCAGTGAAGAGCACTTCTTGCCAGTCCTGTCTGGTCCAGCGAAGGTGGGTTTGTGCCCATAGGCAATATTGTTGCCGGTGATGTCTGGTAAGGACCTGCCTTACAACAGGCCTACAAAACCTCAGTCCAGCCTCTCTCAGCCTATTGCGGACAGTCTGAGCACTGATGAGGGACTGTGCGTTCCTGGTGTAACTCGGGCAGATGTTGTTGCCATCCTGTACCTGTCCCGCAGGTGTGATATTCAGATGTACCGATCCTGTATAGGTGTTGTTATGGTCTGCCACAGCAAGGATGATCAGCTGTCCTTCCTGTCTCCCTGTAGCACTGTCTTAGGCGTCTCATAGTATGACCACTGCAATTTATTGCCCTGGCCACATCTACAATCCTCTTGCTTCCATCCAGCATGCCTAAGGCATGTTCACACAGATGAGCAGGGACCCGGGGCATCTTTCTTTTGGTGTTATTCAGAGTCAGTAGAAAGGACTCTTTAGTCTCCTAAGTTTTTATTAATGTGACATTAATTGACTACTGCCTGTAAGCTGTTAGTGTCTTAAAGACCGTTCCACAGGTGCATGTTCATTAATTGATGTTACATTGAACAAGCATTGTTTAAACCATTTACAATAAAGATACAAATAACTTTACAGATTTTTACAAAATTATTTTTAAAAATACAGTGTCCTGAAAAAGGGACGCTTCTTTTTTCAGATGGTATATTTTACCAGTCAAGACTGTTGAGGAAAGAGCAAATGAAACAGGCAAGCACTTTAACAAGGAGCTCAAAATCGTCTGCCGCTACTTTGATATGAAGACAGTTTAAATGACACTGTGTTGTATCCATTAATGCAGTAACACAATGGCACGTAACAAAAATCGTGACTGGTCGTTTACAAGTCTCAGTTGCTTCACGTGCAAGCAGGTGATTTTCTGCACTTCAAAAATAAATAAATTAAATCGGCCGATGCCGATAATTACAAAAGTCAGAATATCTGCCGATTTCATAAATTTTTGGAAAAACTATTTGCTCTAGAACTTTTTTTGGCTTTTTTTTAATCAGGTGCTACTAGTGGAAAATGCACACTGCAATCACACCAACACCTGGGTCTCAGGAGGTTAAGAAAATGTAGTGTTTCTACAAATGTGATGGGGGGGGGTTGAGGTTTCTTTACTGATCTAAGCTCAGATTAGAGGACTCTCCATTGAGAATAGGAGTCTCTCACCTGTACAGAGTTTATGCTCTGAAGGGGTGGTCGCAGTGCATCACGGATCCACCTGTAGATCTCCACAGCTAGTAATTTGGCCTCATCTCGAACTGCCTTTTCTCGAGACTCAAACAGTTTTGGCAACAATTTCACTACAGGCTTTAGGGTAATGATCTTGGATCCAAATTCACTGCAAAGGAGAAAAATACAAAAGAAATGCTTTAAAGTGCTCTATATAGCACATTAAACTTTTGCTGAAGAATTTCAGTCAATAAGTGTCATTTTGAATGACATTTCCTTCAGTGTTGGGGTTAACAGTTCTAAGAACACAAACACACAGAGATTCTGCCTACTCACCAAAGCGCTTTCCTTAGTGTTTCAATGCAAGCAACAACAACCTTCGGGTTCTTATTATCCAGACCTTTGATCAGCTCATCTTGCACCACCTCTGCTTTCTCAATCTCTATGTACACGAGGCAGATGTCAGTCCCCAGCTCCTTGGCTCGAGCTTTGGGCTGGTTGAACACTTTTCCGACCACTCCAGAAACCACTTCCCCTGTTGTTCTGCAAGACATGACTCATTGCCATTAGAACCCATTAAGAGACTGCGGACACTGGGCCAACAAACTGATGTTTCAGATTATCCTTTAGCAGCAAGAAAGTAAATACTTGGGTCTATATCTCAAGTTCATATATGCTTTACCTACTCAGGACAACATGAATATGAAGTATCTTCAATATCTTCCCTTTTTATTACCAACGGTGGAACAAATGGCTCAAACAATTCTATCCTACTGGAGTATTGACAACATTGTGTGTTTATAGGCCATTCCTGCATATTGTCCTTTAAAAGCAAAATGGTAAACCATTTTAAATATCATCAATTTGAATCAACACCTAAAATAAAATATTGGAATCAAAAGTTAGCCACTAATTCAAGTCATTCTTCATTATCCAAGCTAAATTGAAAATCAATACCCTACAAAGGATTTGTACCATTAACAATGAACCAGATTCCAACCTGCTATATTAAGACAATCACAAAGACACCACTCAGTAATGGAAAGCAGTAATGGCAGCATGGGTTTAGAACCTGTTTTGGCAGCACGTTGCCATGGAAAAAAAACAATTGCAATAAAAGCTCTTTAAACTGAGTGACCTGGCCAAGCAGGGAGCAAAACCACAATGACAAATACAATGTAACAAAACAAATGGCAAAAAAGGCAAGAAAAAAAAGAATGAAATTTTACTGAGGTGCTTGTTTTCCATATTAATTGGGAAATGCTGAGCTATACTTACAATTCGTTACTGTCTCCCAACTAAAGAGAAAATCTAAAAAAAGTTCCATTTTGTTCTAACTGGGTTGAAGAGTTTCCTATCTGTTAAACTAGACACATACTTGGCCAAATGTCTCTCCCTCTGTACAAAAATAGACTTACATCAGGTATCATATTCCTGCTTTGTTCCAAATCTCAACAGCATAAAATGGTAAACAAAAAGCCTTTCCAAAAATGTTCTGCATATGTTCTTTAGGTCACATAAATAATAGACTGCTACTGCGATTGAGGGAAAAGAATAAAGTTGCAGCTAAACCTCAAAGGATGAAATCAGTTGTTTATGAAACTCCTTGAAAATAAAGTGAAAGTGAACAGGTATGGTAAAGTGTCAAAAGGGAGAAAGCATTTTTTTTAAAAAACATTTTAAAGTAATTCATGTGACATGTCCTTTTCATAAATCCCATTCAGATAAATGTGGAAAATACTGAAAATTAAATAATTATTCAATTTAAATCCTTCTCCTTCAGCTTTCAAATATCATGCACAGTTCTACATATTCAAACTTAACATGTCAAGATCTGTTACAACCTTCCTAAAAAATAAATGCAGCTATATGTTTTAAGGTATATAGACTCATTTGTGTTTGAGAATTTAGCAATTGTGATGCCAAAAGAAAGGAATAAAATTATCTGGAAAGTATTTACTTTCTACCCACTACTAGAATAACTGTACCTTTAATAAATGTACAAACTATGTAAGAACCCGAAGAAATAAATGTTATTCATTTGTAGACATTAAAAAACTAAACTTTCATCAAATTTGGTAAATATTTATAATAAAAAAAAATATTCACACCTTTTCTCAGAATTTTTCCACAGACCCCCTAGTGGCCCCCTGTACCCCAGTTTAAAAATCCCTGGGATACAAGACACACAAGAACCAAATGGCATTTGGCATCACTGATAGGGATGTGCACTTTTTTTTTGGAGTCGATTAGTCTAAAAAGAAACCAATCTTCAGAAAACAGTAAAAAGAAAATGTTTATGCAACCCATTTAAATGTACTTTCCAAATCCAACGCATAATTCTGCTGAAAAAGGGCATTTATCTGCAAAATGCTCACCTTTCATTATGATCGTTGTACATTAATTACAGAACATAACACCCATTCACTGAATCAACATTAGCAAATACAGGCATATTTATTGAAAACAATTGCATGAATAGTGCAGGACCAATAGAACAACCCTAATAGCCTGTTATAAATGGAATTCACCAAGTAAAATATACTTAACATACTAAAAGTCAGAAAATTGTTGAAAATAATGCAAGTCAAATCTACGTGGGGGGGAGAAAAAAATAAAAAAATAAAAATGCACTAAAAAGTTGCGTGTATTTCACGACGTGCAGTCATGCATTAGCCAGTCATCTAATATGATAGCTGTTCGGTACAGAACGTTAACCAATAAGTTACAATGTAAAAAAACCCAAACATTTGCAATATGATAGAAAATAAAAAAAAATAAAAAAAAATAGGCCTGCGATGTAGCCTACAATAAACCTAATGTATTCTAAACATGACGTGCACACAGACCTAAAAAGTTTAACCCATTTAGCAGTCGGCACCTCTTTGTAAATAGCCTTCTTAATCAGCAGATTTTAAAAAACCTAAACCTAGCCTAAACAGTCATTTTTTAGTCTAGTGACTCAAAAGCATACATTTTTTAATGAGCCATATTAACAAGTCAACATGGTCCGGTGAAAGACAGGATTTGACTCACCGGAGGCAACAATCCTGCACTTAAAGCCTGCTCAGTGGAAAAATAACTTGAGCACACACAGATTTAAAGATGACTCAAATGTGAAAATGTTCATAGCGACTTGCATGCCAACATCTTGAATCTGATTTCATAGATTCTTTGTGGAGTTTACTCGTTTTAGCGAGAGGACATTTCCTGCATGCACCACGAATGAGAGGGAAGAAGCATGCTCAGCACGAGGTGAAATAAAACTTTGTAACTGCTCCAGATAACCTTTTTTTTTTTTTTTTTATATAATATTTGTAAAATTATAATATTAGTATGACAGTAATTTAAGCGCAGCCTTTGTAAAAATATAAAGCCAAACATAAGTATAAAATGTTGAACAGTTTAATGGGGAAATATATTAACTGACTAGTAATTTGTCGACTAGAACCATTTATTTGACTAGTCTCGCACATACCTAATCACTGATATCAAACCTGGCGAAGCATCCCATGTGAATGTACACAAACGGCAAGGAGACAAGTGCCACAGTGATGTCATAAGAACTATCAATGCTTTTTATTTTTTTGGAGCTCAAAAGCCCCCTTCACTTTATTTGTATGGAAAAGAGCAAACATCTTCCACTGAGCTACAATACCAAATACTTTGGTGATCAATCCCTTTAACCATACAATGTTTCTGTCTTTTATCAATCAAAACATTAACATTTTCCCTCAAATTAATACATTAAATCTACTCACTTGCCAGCCACGTGTGCATTCTCAATATATACAAGTGCTGCCTCCAGGCCTTTGAGTTGGGCTACGGCGTTGGAATCTGTTACGAATTTCTTGATAAGTCCAAGGTATTTGCCCCATTCCGGGCTCTTCTCGTCCTGTATCCTCTGGAAAAGCTTCAGTGCTTCCTCGTATCCATTTAATCTGGCTTTCCAGATCTTAAAACAGAGAAGAACATCAATTATTGTGACGAACATCAAATTAAATGGGACTATGACTTGAGGTAACTGACCCACTTTCCTTAAGAGGCAAATATGTTTACGCATGTATGCACATAAATTGGACCTTACAGTTCAAATCTGTTTTTTTCTGGGCACAGAAACACTTCAAGGACCCGATATATACACTTTTACCCCAGGACATGAGCAACTCTTTGTTCGAGCAATCCTCATCTCCTGTTTCCATTATTTCATAAAGAAGGGCCTTAATGAAATAAAGGCAAGCATTTTGAACATGTCTTTGAAGACTAAAAGCAACAATTAGGGTGAGCAAACTGCTGACCTAGAAACAGTTCGACTTTAACCACAAGCATACTTTTCAGAAAAATGTATAAAAGCAGCCTGGATCACTCACCTTGTGTTCACATTTCTGGTCGACAGGTAACTTCATCCATTCACTGTCATCCCCCATGGCTTTTTCTGTCTGTCTTACCTATTCAACTGAACATGAAAGAAAAGGTTGGTTGTTGGCATGCCATACAAAGCAGAACAAAAAGGTACTTGGAACAGTTAACTTCACACATAAACCAAAGCTTGCAAAAGAATGAAAAAAAACTTGCCTATTGTGAACAGCCCGACTTTTAAACTCAACACAAAAAGATCACAAGTTTATCCATTATTTAAGCAAATCAAAATTTTCTCCATATTCATTTAATTTACCAAAGGTGCTGGGTTTCTGTTTAAAGGGTTAGTTGATGGAAAATTCTCATCATCATTTAGTCAATCTCATGCCATCCCAGATGTGTATGACTTTCTTTCTCCTGCAGAACAAAGATTTTTATTTTAAGAATATCTCAGCTTTGTAGGTTCATACAATGCAAGAGAATGGTGACCAAATCTTTGAAGCTCCAAAAAGCACATAAAAGGCAGTATAAACGTAATCCACAAGACCGGTGGTTTAATCCATGTCGTCTAAAGCAATCCAATCGATTTTGGGTGAGAAACAGATCTAAATGTATCTCCTTTTGCACTACATCTTGCCATTGCGGTCTCTGAGAACGGTCATGATTTCAAGATCGATTACACTTCCTACAGCTTGGCGCCCACGCAGAACGCTAGAGGGCACTAAATCAAGATCACCAAGGACACTGCTGATGTCAAGATTTATAGTGAAAGTAGTTTTATTTTAGTCCGTTTTCATCAAAAAACGATTGGATAACTTCAGAAGACATGGATTGAACCACTGAAGTATTTTTAAAGCTGCCTTTGTGTTTTTGGAGCTTCAAAGTTCTTTTGCAATGTACAAAGAAATGTACAGTGTGGAAATATTCTCCCAAAAATATTTGTGTTCTGCAGAAGTATACGCATCTGGGATGGCACAAGGGTGAGTAAATTAGTATATTTTCATTTTGGTTTAACCATTCATTTAACATCAGGAAATATTGTGATTTGGGGAATAAAGCTTTTTCTATTGAATAAGAAGTTTAATACTGATGCATGCCACAAATATCTTAAAGGAATAGATCACCCTAAAATGCAAATTTGCTAGATAATTTACTCCTCAGACCATCCAAGATACATATATGACCTTCTTTCTTCATCAGAACAGGATTTAAGATTTTTAGGAAAGCATCTCTGGTTTTTAGCTTCATCCTGTGCAAGTGAACGGACACCAATTTTTGACGGTCAAAAAGCACACTTGGTCAGCATCAAAGTAATCCACACGACTCCAGCCAACCAAGTAATGTCCTCTGAAGTTAATCGAATGTTTGTGTGAAAAACAAATCTCTAATTAAAACATTTTTAACTTTAAACCGGCACTTCCGCCAGCTCTCTGTAGCTGTTTGAATTGATCTAACTCATGTGTGAAAAACATTTTCCTCTGCGGTAAACAAAACACCTGAATGCGGCAAGATTTAGAGGGGGCCTGGGTAGCACAGCGAGTAAAGCCGCTGACTAACACCCCTGGAGTTTGTGAGTTCGAACCCAAGGGCATGCTAAGTGACTCAAGCCAAGTCTCCTATGCAACAAAATTGGCCCGGTTGCTAGGGAGGGTAGAGTCACATGGGGTAACCTCCTCATGGTCGCTATAATGTGGTTCGCTCTCTGTAGGGCGCGTGGGGAGTTGTGCGTGGATGTCGTGGTGGATGGTGTGAAGCCTCCACATGCACTACATCTCCACGGTAACGCACTCAACAAGCCATGTGATAAGATGTGCGGATTGATGGTCTTTAACGCAGAGGCAACTGAGGTTCGTCCTCCGCCACCCGGATTGAGGCGAGTCACTACACCACCTCGAGGACTTGGGAGTGCATTGGGAATTCCAAAGTGGGGAGAATAAAAAAAGTTTACGTTTTAATTAGTGATTTTTTTTTTCCACATATACGTATCAATTCACTTCAGAAGACATTACTTGATAAACTGAGTCATGTGGATTACTTTGATGCTGACTAAGTGTGCTTTTAGGACTATCAAAAATTGGTGTCCATTCACTTGCATTTGATGAAGCTACAAACCTGGGATACTTTCCTAATAATCTGAAATTCTGTTCTGATGAAGAAAGGTCATATTCATCATGGATGGCCTGAGGGCGAGTAAATTATCAGCAAATTTTAATTTTTTGGAGAACTATACCTTTAATGACTCAAATGTATTATGTAAGAGCCAAGGCATGTCAAACCAGACAAGCTTGTCAAATAGCCAAAGAAATAACAACAACAATATCCTTAGGAACCAGAAACCATTATGAATGAAGTTCACAGGCGTAATTTCACTTTAAAGCAAAAATGCACACACATTATCGAGATCTGAGGCTAAAGCAGAGCATCATCCACTAAAGTATCTCCCAGAAGAGCTTAGTTTCATATTACATATTGATCCAAACTGAAAAGTAAATACTTAGACACAAAAGCTCTGGCCTTTATGTGAGGTAAAACACCATTTAAAAATGACATGTAGAAGAAAACAACATGTAGAAGATGATGCATGCTGAAAGTGCCCTCAAATCCCGCCTAAAACAAACACAAAGCATGCAAAACTAGATATGCGCAATATTAACACGTCTTGTAATGCAAACATAATTAATAGCGAATGGAGACCGTTTTAAGGGCTTTTAACGGATTAAAGTGGTCAGCAATGCATCACATGTGAAAATATTATCGGGGTGCAGGAGAGCCGTTAGTCGCACGCAGCACAATTGCTGAGGCCGTCGGTTTTATCAACATAAAACGATCAAATAAGTTATTACTTTAAACACGACACCGCGAACTTACTACTTATTGCTTTCTAAAACTATACTCGCATATGATTTGATTATTTCTGATCTGTAAAAAGGATTAATTTTAAATATACCGGTTAGCAGTTAGCACACACGGGCCTGACTGACAGTCTATTAGTTCTGCAACAGCCTAAACCATCATGAGATACAAATAAATATCGCCATTTTAAACACATCTTCCGACAACACTCGCAAACTCAAATGTTCATTATCATCTTAACTGGATTGAAAGGGGATGATACCATGTAAAACAGACTCACACTATTGTTGTCACAAGCACCTTGATATTATTCAGCCGTCACTAAAACAGTCCCTAAAATTAAACGCAGCACATAAAACGGCTTTCGTGCAATTATCGCAGATCTCTCACAGTCAAAGACAGTCGGAGGGGTGTCATTTACCTGCTACCAGAGAGGGGAGACAGTGCGATGTTTCTCAGCTGGGACCGATATTTGGTCATTACTCTCCAAGCTTTGAAACGCCTCCGAGGGCGGGGAGACAGAGGGAGGAGACGCCTAGCACACCTCTTCTTCTTCTTCTTCTTCTTCTTCTTCTTCTTCTAATCCAGTGAGTTGTAAACCATCTTTTTAGCTTCATACCACCACCTCCTGAGTGTGAAGAGACTTCGGTGTAGCCTTAAATAAATTATTTCTTATTGCCTGTTTTTAAGTCCACTGTTTCTTATTAATTTAATAACTGCCTTTATAATTTTTCCATTAACTTGTCTTGTATTTAAAATACTTGTAATTGTGAATTCATTACAACCAATATTCAGCCAGCCATTCTCTTTGTAGTTCTTTCATTTCTTGTACATATTTGGGACATATTGACAACACATACAACCGTCTCCTTTACTCGACATAATTCACACAATCAAAGTCTATCTAAGCAAGTCAGTCCACTGTTTGCCATCTTTGGAATTCTCTCGGGTGGCTAAGGTTGCCACCCTTCCCGTAAAAGATAAAATTATATGTCCCGTATATCATTTTCTTTAAATACGGGAAGATTTGTCCCATATTTAATATGGTCAGATGGTGTCATGGTGAAATTGTCCCAGATCAATAATTTAACATTGATATAAGTTGGAAAATGTGCCAATGGCGGGTAAAGGACTGTCCGAAAAGTCCACAAATTGTGCTAAAACTTTGTATTCTTTTCTATATAAATCAGAATCAGAATCAGCTTTATTGCCAAGTATGCGTACACATACAAGGAATTTGTCTTGGTTACAGGAGCTTCCAGTGCACAACAATACAAAAAACAATACAAAAACAGCAGCAAGACATAGAATAATAATAATAATAATAATAATAAAAGAAAATAAAAATATCTATCTATCTATCTATCTAGCCTATATCTATATCTATATCTATATCTATATATATATATATATATATATAATTATACACATACGTACATACACACAGACACACACCTTCATACATACACACACATATGCAGTGCAAATCTAAAACAAATCTGTTATATAAAGTACAAAAATACAGTATGTTATGTACAGTGCAAAAAGTTTTTTTTTCCTTTGTATGTAATGGCAGAAGAGATAGGATGTGTTAGATAATATAAATAGACTAAACTGTGTATTGCACATAATTATTGCTCAATGGGGCGGCTTTAACTGTTTATGAGATGGATAGCCTGAGAGAAAAAAATGTTCCTGTGCATGACAGTTCTGGGTGCACAGAGCTCTGAAGAGTCGGCCAGAAGGCAACAGTTCAAAAAGGTAGTGGGCTGGGTGAGTGGGTTCCAGAGTGATTTTTACAGCCTTTTTCTTCACTCTGGAAGTGTACAGTTCTTGAAGGGGGGGCAGGTGGCAACCAATAATCTGCTCAGCGGTCCGAACTGTCCTGTGCAGTCTTCTGATGTCTGATTTCGTAGCTGCACCAAACCAGACAGTGAAGTGCAGAGGACAGATTCAATGCCTACTAGAATTGTAGAATTGTATCAACAGCGTGCGTGGCAGGTTGAACTTCCACAGCTGGTGAAATGAAAGAACATATTTCAAATCAACAATAAGATCGGACAATACTGGAATAATAAACTGTGATTCTTAACCTCATATTACAATAAAAATCTGGCTTGTGTAGCTAATGCGCATGTGCATTTTAGAGTTA
The DNA here is from genome assembly GCA_032164185.1 of Moxostoma hubbsi. Taxonomy (NCBI): domain Eukaryota; kingdom Metazoa; phylum Chordata; class Actinopteri; order Cypriniformes; family Catostomidae; genus Moxostoma; species Moxostoma hubbsi. Next base: position 10,015,065 of record JAVLUX010000040.1, read on the forward strand.
ATTGACAGGTGATGTCTGTATCTAAAAGGTGATTGGCTCTTTTAACTGTAAAGCGGGGCTTCCTTTCTACATCCGTTGACCGTTGGGCGCTCAGAGCTCCTTGGTTGAGTGTTCCAATTTATCCCATTAAATTTAATAGAAGTGGCCCGTCTCTGCTAAATAATCATAATCCTGTATTGTGTATAGTTATGAGCTAAAGTGTAGCATTAAGATTTGTATGACTCACCCTTAAACAAGTTAAAATGATCTGTTCTTCTCTACTTAAGTTTTGTCAAGTCAAGTCAGTTTTATTTGGATGGCGCCTTTCACAACACACATCGTTTTAAAGCAGCTTTACAGAAGATCAGGCATTAACAGAAGATAAAACTGTAATGTCTATAATGTCTTAGAGTCTTCATTGTGTAATTTGATAAAATGCGATCGTGAATTGTGTTTAAAAATAAGTAATTAAATAATAATTGTATTAATAACCCCAGTGAGCAAGTATCCCATGTCTATGGTTGGGAGTTGGCATCAGTTCATCCTCTGAAGTCTGAAGTGATGTTTGGCTGGGACCAGTTGCTATTAGTCATCATCATTCAGTGACACGTAGCAGTGGAGTCCAACATGAAGCAGGAATGGAGCTGGATCCAGCCGGTTCTGGTGTCCTCAGGATAAGAGCCCCTAGGTTGAGACAGGGAAACAACTAAAATAACATAAGCATAGATGTAATTCAAGCCTAATTGTGGGTTGGAGGATAAATTAGGTGCATGCCTAGCTAAATAGATGAGTCTTTAGTCTAGCCTTAAAATGAGTGAGTGTGTCTGCATCTCGAACAGTGTTAGGGAGACTATTCCATAGTTGAGGTGTCAAATATGAAAAGGATCTACCTCCTTTTGTGGATTTTGATATTCTAGGAACTATTAACAGGCCAGAATTTTGCGATTGTAATGAACGTGATGGAATATAGTGTGGTAGAATGTCACTTAAGTACTGCAGAGCTAGACCATTCAAAGCTTTGTATGTAGTTAACAAAATGTTAAAATTACAAAAATTTAAAAAAATTTAAATTTACAGGTAGCCAATTTAACGATGATAAAACGGGGCTAATATGATATTTCTTGGTTCTCATCCGCACTCTGGCTGTTGCATTTTGAACCAATTGAAGTTTCAAAACATTCAAAAATATTTAATCTCTTTTAAGAATACAGAGAAAATATGCTTACTGTTCAGAAATGTACATTTAAGGGTTAAAGTTATGAAATAAAAAACAAACAAATTAAGTGTATGGGCGCATACTATGGGCGCAGTGACGCAGCTGTACCGCGCATGCGTTGGTTTCCATAGCCGCGGCTGCGTCAACAAGAAGTGACGAAACACAGCAAAACATAGGCGAGGCTCCACCCTATCTCCCGTTTGTGTTGTGTCACGTGTTGCTGAGCCACGTCTCCTATTGGTTATTTTAAATTTAAAGGGGAATTTTAGCTACAATGCTAGCGCATTGGCCAATATTCTAAGGCAATTAGACAAAGTTCGAATAAATGTCACAGTAAATCTCGTCAATATGTATTTTCAGTGATCATATATTCTATTAACTGGACAAATTTATATAAAAAAATATCCAAGATGGAAGGTTTAAATTATACATTTTAGCATAGCGCCCTATGTGACTAAAGGTATGAATACTTACTATTTAATGTACTTCATCTCGTCCAGCAGTGACGTCAGTAAAGAGTGGGCACACCACCCAATATAGCAGCTTTACTGACTTCATCCGAATAGGACAACAGCAGAGTCATGCACTGTATCGCCATCCGAGCATTGACAAATAATTTTAAACCATAAAAACAACATGAAAATGAATACGGATCGTTTCAGCCTCACAGTTGACGAGTATTTAGGTATGTTTCGGTGTTTGCGATTTGGTTTGTTTATCACTGTTAAGCAGCAGTCGGTTGCAAGGTGCCATACTGAATAATTGACACATAGATTAAAGAAGAACTAACACCCATCCATACCATCTCATGGCTTTATTTTATTTCCCAGCTGAAACGAATGTCCTCTTCTATCTCAATGATGCAGTCACGCAGCTTCTTGAACATAAGGAAGAATACACTCAGTTTGGTGTGGTCCGATATTTTGCAGAATAGTAAGTTGTTTCTCATAATAACCTCTAGCAATCTGATTTAAAAAAAGAAAAAAAGGAGAAGATAAAATTATCATGATAAAAAATACCATGGTACAGTGATGCTTGTAGATGGTAATATGCTACTTTTTTGTTTAACATTGTAATGAATGATTACCATATTGTATTTACAATGTCATACACAGTATCCTGGTAATACCATGGCACAAGTATTACCACAATAGCAAAACATGGAAATACCATGATACGTTTTTTTACGTGTAGGCAAGATTTATTTTACACTTGTATAATTTTGCAGTTTTACCTGTGTGAAGAATGGGAATCATGTACTCTTCAGGGAATTTAGTTACATCAAGTCAACACCACATAACAGAGTGTCCTTCATTCATATCATCTGGAAATGCTTCAGACAGATTGGAAAAAATGGGGGTGAGGAACTTCATGATTTTTCTTTTCATGAAGCTCAACTGTGGGGTTTTTTGTACAGTGAACGAATGTGTTTGTCATTTTATTGCAGATCTATTGGCTATGTCAGAATATAGTTCACTCCTACAGCTTCTATGTCCAGACTTTCCTATTGAGATGGTACAAAACACAGCCAGGTAATTTCACATTCATCACCATACCTAACTGTTGATATATAGTTAATTAAAATGTTACCTTGTTACTTTTCCATTACAGGATTGTCCTGATGGATGATGCTATGGATTGTCTAATGTCATTCTCAGATTTCATCTATTCATTCCAAATCCAGTTCTATTATGAAGGTAAATTTATAATAGAGTTAATAAGCTAAATTTGGTTGGTACATTGGTGGAAATAGCAATTTTCATAGAGTCAACATCTGTGTAAAGACACAAGGCAATCTAGAAGAATACCTCCTGGGTGACTTTTAAAGATCTTGTCCACACAAAAGCCCTTCAGACCTTGAGAGTTTTACAGCAGTGTAACAAAAGACCAGAATGAGATCTTCACAAGGAGAAAAGAGTTTCCATGGTTACTCTAGTCTCCGCCTTTAATCAGAATGAGCTTCCATGAGTTATCCTTGTGGTCACTTTCACAGAGTTTGTGGAGAGTGTGTCTGTGATTTATCAAGACCTGCTTTCGGGAAAAAACCCAAACACTGTCATCGTCCCGACCTCCACCTCAGTGGAGCAGTTATCCAGCACAGTCAATGAGGAGCCAGATGCTCAAGAGGGTGTAGACTCCTCTGTCTTTTGTGAGTGCATAGAGGGGCTCTGTGAGAGGTTCAAACACAAGTAAGACGAAGCACGATTTACTGTACCATATTTGTTTTACCTCTGTATTACTAGGCCTGCATGGAATATGTGGCTGCAATATTCTGAATTGGAACACCTTGCATAAACAAAGCTTTACACATCCCCCATCTATTGCATGCAATTTCTTGGATATTTTGCCAGATTGATAATATTTAAAGAGATAGTTCACTCTAAAATGAAAATTCTCTCATCATTTACTCACCGCCATGCCATACCAGGCCAGATTTGTATGGCTTTCTGTCTTCTGCTTAACACAAATGAAGATTTTGGGAAGAGTATTTCAGCTCTGTTGGTCTATTCAATGCAAGTGAATAGTGCCCTGAACTTTGAAGCTCCAAAAAGGACATAAAGGCAGCATAAAATGAATCCATAAGACTTCAGTGGTTTAATCCATGTCTTCTGTAGTGATATGATATGTGTGTGAGAAACAGATCAATATTTAGGTCCTTTTTTAGTATAAATTCTCCTCCTTGCCCAGTGGGTGGTGATATGCATAAAGAAAAAATAAGAATGTGAAAGAAGAGATTTATAGTAAAGCAAAAAGGCTTAAATATTGATCTGGCACCCACTGGTGTGGTTCACCCACACTTATCATATCACTTCTCAAGACGTGTGTTAAACCACTGGAGTCATATGGGTTACTTTTATGCTGCCTTTATGTTCTTTTTGGAGCTTCAAAGTTCTGGCCACCATTTACTTGCATTGAATAGACCAACAGAGCTGAAATACTCTTCCCAAAATCTTCATTTGTGTTCTGCAGAAGCAAGAAAGTCATACACATCTGGGATATCATGAGGCTGAGTAAATGATGAGATCATTTTATTTTTTGCATGAACTATTCCTTTTAATCCCATTTAGCACATATAGCCATTTTAAAATCGATTCTGCAGATTGTACCCAAAATCAATGCAGAAAATGTATGCTGATTTAATGTGGGTCTGCTTATTACATATAATAAGAAACAAGTTAGTAAGAAAGTCATTACTTAATAATTATGAATTATTACTCATTACATAATATTTTCTCCAGTGGAAATTTGTATTATTTAGCTGTACTATATTCTTATACTTTACTCATTTTAAAATTATAAAATAACTTTAGGCATAGCTTGGTAGCAGCCTATTTGTTAATGTAATGTTTTTGTTTACTACTGTAGATGGGATAAGATATACTGTAATCCATCCTGATTACTGGAACATGATCTTATGGCATATTGATCTCATCTTTTCTCAGATATCCCTCCATTGTTGCTATGAAGGAAATACTAGAGAGCAGTCAGCGTGTCTCATTCTATGGCTGCCTGATGGCCTTGGCCAAACATGAAGGAGTAAATCAAGACATCGGTGAGCTACAAGCAGCTTCCATTTTTAATATTGCAGCCCTATGATTCCTAAAACAGCTAATTACCTGGCCCAAACTAAATCTGCCAACATTTTTTAGAATTTTCTGTGGTGATTTTGGGGGCAAAATCTACGGAATTCTGTGAAATTGATTTAAATATGCTAAAATGTATTAAAGAAATAGTTCTCTTAAGAAAGAATAATTCTGTCATAATGTACTCACCCTCATGCCGTTCCAAACCAATATGACTTTCTTTCTTATGTGGAGCACAAAAGGAGATGTTCTAATGAATTTCTCGGTCTTCTCAATGCAATGGCAGTTGATAGTGGCTCACTTTAAAGTTAAAAAAGGACACAAAATATCATACAAGCTGTCCTTGTGACTTGTGTGTCATATTCCAGGTCTCCTGAAGGCACAAGAAATGCTTGTTCACAGCTTTTTAAATGCTAAACAAATATAACTGGTGTTCTCCGCATGGTTTTAACTGTAGAAAATAAGTCTGAAGCGATTAGTCGACGTTATCGTCAAAGTCGACAATAAAAACTTGTTGAAAAAAATGTCCATTGTCGAAAAGTCGTTTGATCTGATTTAAGGTAACAGGAGATCATATGACATTCTAATGATGATGTGCGAGAGGAACACTGCAGCTCGCTCTTGATTGAGGTGAAGAAGAAGAGCTCACAGTCTAAACGCACTCCAAACTTTCTAAACAGCATGAGATGATGTAGATTGCAAAGTATGAGGGAATTATATTACAAAAATACAAAATAAGTAAATACAGGAGAAGTGTCGTCCAGACGTGAAATAAAGCGAAGCCGGATCTGGCATTCCGCTTGAGCAAACATTGTCTGTCATAGCGTCTAAAAATGAAACATTATATGTTCTTAGCCCAATATACAATGCAAAAAATGTTTGGTTATTGATTTTCTTTTTTGGTTTGTTTCCCAATAAAAATATCTAAAACGTCTTAACGTACATTTACTTTTGAAGCTATTCTGCAGAAGACAACATTTTTAGAGAATATTGAATATAGTATTGAATATATTTAAATATTAAAAAAATCCTTAAAACACGATACATTTACTTGAGAAGCAAGATATAAGATATTTAGACTTGCTTTCAAAGAATATACTGTATATTGAATACAAGCAAATTGTGTCTACTGCACTGGCAAACACATTCTCTGAAAGCAAGTTCAAATATCTTATGTTTCTATCTTATCTTATATGATTTTTAGATCATTTTAAATGGAAAACAAGACAAAACCACTTGATAACTATAAATAATTCACTGCAAAATTCCTAATGAATTAAATTGAATACGAATCCTAGTTTCCTTTAATTCAGTGAATGTTATTTAGAGGTATTTTTAAAAGATAATTTTGCCCTCTTTATTGCTGTATTCACATTTAATACAACCTTTTCAAGTCGAGGCACAAGCTGAACAATCAGTTAAGAGCTAATGATTAATTGTTGCAATAATCAACGAATAGTCGAATAACTGCTCTAATAATTATTAGATTAGTCAATTATCAAAATAATTGTTAGTTGCAGCCCTAATTGTAAAACAAATTTATCTTCTGTCCTATATTCATCAGGTGCTCTTCCCAATAAATCGGACCTGCTGATTGATACAGAAATGGACCAGGAGCTGGAGAGACTGTGAGAGAGACGGACTTGCTTCAAAGAGTATATTACAGTCATTTGCTGGTTAATTTTATACCGTCTTCATTAAAATGAAGACTTAGAGATGCTAACCGTTTGTGTCTTTTCACTTTAAATAAATTTCATTTAAAGCTAGTCCCGATGATATGCTGGAAAAGAGATTTGAGATTAATTACATCATAACATTTTACTAAATAGTTCTGCTGTTATCATTTGCTTGATACTGTGTCTCTGTGATTGTTTTAGCATAGCTCAAGTCACCATCAGCCCGACTTCCAACAGCAGCAGTAGTGTTGCGGGACAGAAGGAGATGTCCAAAAAAGCCTCACCGCGCAAGTCCCTGCACCAACGCAAGAGGATCGAAATGGAGAGTGACGGTTCCACAGAGGAGACCGATTCCTCTGAGAATTAACACCAACAGACTGTGATGTTTGCTAACATGTTGCTAACGTGCTTATGTTTCTTATAAGCCTGGAACATGCAATCATTTGTTTAATATATGTTCTTGTGGTGACTTTTGCTCTATTTATGATGATAGTAGATGATAATCTGTGATGAACAATATCACATACAGTACATAAACTTTAAGCCTGAGAGTGCAATAGACACCTAAATACTCTGTAATGGCAAGAGATAAAGCAATAGTTTCCCCAAAATGTTCTCATCATTTACACATGCCATCCCAGATGTGCATGATTTTATTTCTTCTGCAGCACACAAACAAAGATTTTTTAGGAGAATATTTTAAGCTTTGTAAGTCCATACAATGCAAGCGAATGGTGATCACAACCTTGAAGCTCCAAAAAAGCACATAAAGACAGCATAAATGTAATCCACAAGACTCCCGTGGTTTAATCCATGTCTTCTGAAGTGATCCAATTGGTTTTGGCGAGAACAGACCTAAATATAACTCCCTTTCACTATTACTCGTGACATGAGCAGTCTCCTTGGCGATCATGATTTCAAGCTTGATTACACTTCCTAGCACCATCTAGAGCTCTGCACATCCCTCAAGAACTAGGAAGTGTAATCAAGCTTGAAATCATTGTTCCTAGAGACTGCAATGGCAAGCTGTACATTTTTGGGTGAACTATTCCTTTAAAAGTGAACTATTCCTTCCTGTGACATAAAAATGGTATACATGTGTTTGTCTGCAGTTGTTTTAAACATACAATAATTCAAACAACCAAGCAGTTTTTGCTAAGGCAAGCATATTGCTGATAAATAAAAAATAAAAAAACCCTAAAGCTCAATAAACATAAAACTTGCGTGTAAACACCTTAGCAATCGCATAGCAACCACTTCTTGTTTTTACATACCAGGACAATACATTTACAAATAGGATTTAATTTAATGGGTTCCACTGAACAGTTATAATCATTAAAAAAAAATTACAGTGATAACAACTGAAATAGAAATAGGCACAACTTGTGATTTTACAGGGTAAATATTTGTATCAGAAATAAATAATAAAACACAAATGTTTCATTTTCAGGCAGCCATTTTCTTCAGCACCATGTATATAGAACACATTCTGTCATTTTAACAGTAGATTTTCACCTTCATTGTTATGAATCACCTTCTTATATGCTTTAGGTGCCAGAAATAATATATTTTGAGATGCTTCCCATCTCATTATAATAATAAATAAGAGATCTGATATAATATGTAAAAAGAAAATACAGTTATTTGGTTTTCACAGCTACATACTTTAGGGATACAGAGACTGAAGATTGGTATAGGTCCAGACAACACTGTTTAACAGAGCAACATTTCGGAATATAAGCACATTAAACACTGAATATAAGAACTAAAATGCATGGATGCCATAATGTATTTGTGATGCCTGAACAGGCTTTATAGTGCGCATCTGATCAAAGATAAACTGTAGCAATTGCCTTATTTCACTTACAACAGTTTGGGGATTTCAGCAAATTGTTAACCCAGGGTCATTTTTAACCCTGGGTTAATTTGTTCCATGCTTCACTGTGTTATACTTTACTGGGGTTTATTAATTCACATTGTACAGCTTTGTCATGGCAATACAGGGCAGAAAGCAGTGCTAAACACATTTTGAAGTTGTTTGTGTGAATCATTGAAGCCAGGGTTAAAACTGGACTTAATGCAGGGTTAAGTTTAGCATGAAAATGCCAAGGGGTACCAGGAGAGGCAGACAGATTATGTGCTTGGATTTGAATTCAGTTTCATGATCCACATCCATTCTGAATTAAAGAAGGAACTACCCCAGAGAGTATATCCACTTTGCTTTGGTTTCAGATAAACTTTGAAATACAGGCCTTCATTTTGCATCCAGATTTGCTGTAAATCTCCTTTCTATCTGGGGTGTTGTTTTCCGTTATTAAATGCATTGGACATTGTGCTTAGCATCAATTCAAACCAAAACTTTGCACTGAGTAACAATAAATCAAAAGATGACTTTTACATGTCACATCAAACTTTTTTTTGTTTGTTTTTTTTAGTTATTAGACTTTGTAAGGCTTTACATCAGTCAGTAATACTTGAGTGATAAGAGGTGAAAGTAGTGCATTGTAGCCAATATCTGTTAAACACTTTTTTTTTTTTGTATTATTTTAACATTTGTCTAAAATAGACTTCAACATTATATTATCAACATGACACGTTACAAAGAGGCTTAAAACCACCATCATGCGACACCTCATATATTATGTGGTAATGCAAAAAAAAAAAAGAAAAAAAAAAAGAATATATCGAAGGTCATTCGAGGAAGATATCTTCTGTCAGACAGGAATATTCCATATGTTCTTTGTAGAATTGCTGAAAAGCTTTCCTGTTCAAGAAAATAATAATAATAGTATTAGATACTTGTGTCTTGACATATTATATAGGACACTTTTTAAATGCACTAAAGTCATAGTTCAATTTACTTGATTTATAGATTTAGGAAGATATAGAAATTATTTTACATATAGAAACTGATTTAGAGTGCATTTTGTAGAATTATTTATGCATTCAGGAAACAGAACCTCCCTCAGATTTATGCCACAGAGCATACAGCAGTGAGGCTGCACTTCAACATTAATAATTTTTTGGCCATGCCAGCCAAAAACGACTCAGCGTTTTTGACCAATCAGCAAAAAGATCCTTAAGTACATAATGGAGAACTCACCCTACTGACTCAGCCAGCTTTGTGGTGGTATCATCTGAGAAGAACACATGACAGGCAAATCTCTGGTATGCTGGATGTTTTGTAATCAGTCCAAAATACCTGAAAGTCACACATGGAGCATTTGTGTTTATAACATTTTTTTCATTTGTTAACAACATACATATGTTGTTCTAATTCTCCCCTGCAGAGGGTTTTCCGGTATAGTCAAATATGGTTATTGTACTGAGTCTATTGACACTAATAAATATAACTACACTAAAGGGATAATTCACCCAAAAAGGAAAATTCTCTCATCATTTACTCAAACTCATGTCAAGACTTTCTTTCTGCTGCAGAACACAAACAAACATTTTTAGAAGAATATCTCAGTTCTGTATAGATTAATACAATGCAAGTGAATGGTGAACACAAAGCATGCAAAGACAGCATAAAAATAATCCATATGACTCCACTGGTTAAATCCATGTCTTGTGAAGCGATCCAGTCAGTTTTTGGTTAGAACAGACCTAAATATAACTCCTTTTTCACTGTACATATTGCCACTGCAGTCTCTAGGCACGATCATGGTTTCAAGCTTGTTTACACTTTCTAGTGCTTGACTGCTAGATGGCTCTAGGAAGTGTAATCGAGCTTGAAATCATGATCGGCAAGGAGACTGTTGATGACATGATTTATTGTGGAATAAGTGGTTATATTTTGGTCTGTTCTTACCCAAAACCAATTGGATCACTTCACAAGATATGGATAAACCACTGAAGTCTTCTGGATTACTTTCATGCTGCCTTAAAGTTTTGGCCACCATTCACTTGCATTGTATGGAACTACAGAGGTTATAATTGTATAAGTGACCACAAACAATTTCTCTCAAATAACAATCTTATATTAATTATATTAGTAACAATAACTACTACAATCTATATTTTGTAAATCACTGTGCAGCAATCACAGAAGCCAACTATTAACCTTAGTTCACATTTCAGGGGCTTTATCTTAGCAGAAGGCTACTACATAATGAAAATATTTAGGACACAAATTTTCTTTAAAACTTTATTTTATCAAGCAAATTCATAAGGTAATATTCTTCTGCTAAGATAAAGCCCCTGAAATGTGAACTAAGGTTAATAGTTGGCTTCTGTGATTGCTGCACAGTGATTTATGTACACAGTAGCTAGCTGAGGTATTTTGCATCTTTTATCATGTATTTTTTTCATGGCTGGTACACTGTTTTGACCTATCAGCATCCAGAGCTATCTACTTTATAATAATTTGACCAAACTCCTTGGTAACCCAACAGATCTGATTGCAAAGGAAGGGGAAGATAAAAAATAAATAAAAAGAACCAGCATTATGCCTAATATTTCTGTTCATACGCACTTGTTGTTCTTTGGATGACATCCGCAGAAAGAGATGTTTTTCAACTGAAAAAAGTTAAAACACTTCTCTCCCTGTAAAAAATGGAAAAAGAATGGTTTAATCAGCACTATAAGAGTGAAAAACATGATTGTAAGCTACTAGAACACGATGTCAGTGCATTGGGAGGTTGTGTTAGTCTGTGCGATTAATTCCTCAACCCTGTGATTTTGCATCACTGAATTCGCTCACAAATTCATTCATAGGGGCTTAGGGGATGAAATGGCTGCAGATTACATTCAATCTTAAGATGCTTCATTGCATAACACTGGAACCATAAATACATCGTCACTGAACTCCATTGAGAGTACGAGCCGTTTGGTGGCAACATTTAGCCTCATGAACTTAGATGCTTCCAAGGCAATGGGTGTCATTTGAACATCATATAATAAAATAAAATATAAAAAACATGAGATAATAAAGACTTCTGTACATTATTTGATTTAAAATAAAGAAGAAAAAAAAGAAAAAGTCTGTATGCAACTTAGAATTTCATAAATATTTTCCAAAATGTGCCCATCAGTCTTGATGGACAAAAAAATTATATAACAATTTTTAAGATGGAAATCATTGTTTTCTTTTATTATGATATCACAATAAATTAAACTGAATTTTAAATAATTTCATTTCTTTGGTTTGAGAAAATGTTGCCAATTTGCCATGTTCCTAGGTCTTGCATTGACATCTAAAATCTAAAGTGACATTTTAATGGGAAATACAAGCAGAAGTCCATTATCAATGGACTTAATTCATTCTGTGATGTTTTGTGCTATTAGTTGATTTCCATCCAATTTGATAGAAATGTAGAAATCTGATGATAGTTAAAAAATTATAAAAATTAACATTACCCTCATGTAGGCTAACTTTCAGTCCCTCAGTAAGCAATGGCTAACTTATTATTTCCAACCTGTTAGGTTAAGTCCTGTTTAGCATCCTTTTAACTTTCTTTCCACTGCGTAAATAATCAAGTTATACTGCTAATAAAGTTGAAGTGCCCTAGTTTGACCAAAGCATATTTTCTACATTTTTAAAAGTGACAAAAGATACGGCATAACAGGAATGACCAATGTGCTCTGGGATCATTTTAAAGAAGAATACTGCAGTTCTTTCTGAAATATACAAACCCTTCCTGAAGTCTGACAGTCATCCTGAATGATTATCTTCACTCCTCTTGTGTTGATTTCCAGAATGCAAGGCGAAGGGGGGCTGAACTGCATCGATGTTCTCCTGTTTAATGCGATCTGTTGACATAATCAGATTGCATATGAATTAAAGATTGCGTCGAACAAGAATATGTCTGTGTAATTACTACGTAATTAATAACAGTATTAGAATATAGATAATAACAGAGAAGTGAATTAGAATACCTTGTGCATAGCAGCACAAAGCACATCATTCCCTTTGTGGTACGGCACTTGAACAGAACCAAGGAATTTGACCCAGAATTTGTCCATCCAATCAGCTTTGACCTCTGAATAAATTAATGCACAGAGGATGCCATTACTCAACAAAGTACAAGATAAAAAAAAAAATAAAAAAAGATTTTAAAGACTATAGTGAGAGAAGGGGTTACCTTTAACGTGTTCATCTTTTGTCACCTTCACAGCGTAAAATCCAGGGAAGATGCCTCTGGATCCAGTGCGCATGTTGTAGGCCTCGCACCATAGATCCTCGGCCTGCAACTCTATGAGTAAGGGGTCGTCAGTCTCCAACTCCAACTCATCATCATGCCGAGGAATAAACCTGTAAACAAATAAGAACGTTCAGGTCAAATGCAGCAAAAGAGTGGCTCAGGATACAACGGTAGTAGAGCGTGACTTAGAAAAAAATATTTATGATAAATATTAATATGTTATGTTCTAACAAGGCAATTTGTGATACTTTTCCAGAGCAATTTGTCTTCCCACACTAAAAGCAAAAATGCTGTGTAACCCTAAACAATCACATCTAAGGATGTTGTCTAATCAGTACGTATTTATTTTTTAGGCGAAATTCTGCAGAAATCGAAAACGAGCATTCAAAATAATGTCTTGTTGCTTGCCAGTGGTCGTGGCTGATTAGGTCAAAAGCTTACATTAACTTGACACTTTATAATAGCATCCCTGGCTAGGACAAAGTCTATGCGTTAGCATGGTTGTATATATCCCATTTCTCTGTCATGTGTTAGTTCTTGTGTGCAGCTGTGTTGCTGTAGTTTAATGTCATTTGTGCCGAGTAAAATACCCCAAATATTCTCTTTTAATTTCTTTTCAGTCACTTGGTTAATTATGTACTTGCTTACTTTAGCAGGTCATCAGTACTTTGGTCTGATTTAAAAGTTACCTGAACACTGCTCTGTGGCTTTGTTCTCTTTCCTCTCCATTAATAACACAGGAGAAGAGTCCAAACTCAGCACCTGGGAGGGAGAAAAAAGTTCACTGTCACATTTAAAACACAGAAGGGAAGTGTCATTGAGTTTGTATGCACAATCTTACATTGATTATGCTTGATAACCCAACAATGTGGAATGTAAATGGTTAAAAAGGGAAATGTCTTGCATATGCATCGGCACACCTAGATTTTTCTCGTTACCTCGATTTCACACTGCATGTTAAACACCTTTACTGGTATTCTGGTGGCTTATTCAATGTATGCATGTCTGTATAATTTCAAATGTCTTTTTCTTGCATTTTTTAGCAAATTGTTAAGTTGTTAAGTCTTGTGCAGGCACATACTTATTTCAGTATAAACTGCTGAATTTCATCATCTTGATCCTAGCTGGTGAAAGGTAAGCCTGACATTAGGAAACCCCTTAATGAGGAAAATCTTTGCAGTTCATGCAAAGTCTTGGTGGTTACATGGAGGAAAGGAGTGCCACAAGGTTCCTCATTTGGACCTTTGCCATTCTGTCTAGGCCCCACCACTAACACCACTAAACACTGAATACCTTGAACACTTGACCTTTAACTTTGCACAAAGAGCCAAGATCTGCCACTCACCAGAGAAGCGTGACCGTCCATTCACAAAGACATTCATGAACTTGCGGGAGCGGGGCATGTCTGAAGTGGTGTCGGTGGTTGAGTCCGCAGACAAGCAGGAAGTGTCTCTCCTCATGCCAGTTGCTCCCGACTCTTCCTCCTCTTCGTCCAATTCCTGATCCTCCTCATCCTCATCAATGGCAGACTCGTAGACGGTGTTGTCACTGTCACTATCGTAACCTTTGTAGCAGTCCTTGATGCTCACTAACTCAAGCTTAGCATGTTCATCCACCACCAGGGTGTACTTAACAGAGTCATACGTAAGTCCTGAAGCATCTGTGCTGACGGCCATCATCTTTAAGGTCCCTGTGTCCTCCTTCGCCACTTTGGGCTTATGGGTTTCAGCCCACTTACTAGTGTCCCTTGTGTCACTGAGGCTGACAGTCCTACAAGGGGGTGTGGGTGGGTATACCTCATCTTCTTCACTAATGGAAGGGTTTGCACAACCTGCCAATGGGTAATAGTGCAAGGGAGGTAGCTCTGTGTCCGAACTGATGGACATGCGATTGCTGTCGCTGCTTTGCGACAGAAAGGGTCGCTCCTGTTCACCATTAACTGGTGTGAGGTGGATCTCCTCTGTGGCATTTCCTTCTGATATTCGATATTCCTTGTTTTTGTCAACCGACTGGTGAAATGTTCCTCCATTCTCCACAGGGTACTGCCCTGGTTCCCGATAGCCATTTTCAGTGTGATAATGGGCTTTTTCCTTACAAATGGTACCAATGTCAAGGACACCCTCTATGAGGGTGACATTCCCAGATATGTCCTTCATAATTGTCTGTGTGGAGGGCGCCACCCCAGTGGGGTTGTTCAAAGACTCGGATAACTTGTCCTGTTGCTTGTTGCGAATGGCTGCTGCTTTGATTGTGGAGGAGGTAGAGCCCCGTGATTTGGCATCAGCTCTGGCCTGGACTTTGTCCCCATCAGTGCCACTAACTTGCTCAGGTTTGGGTGCCTGATCCCCTGTTTCACATACACAAAAGATTACATATTAGGCAATATGCCTACTGGAGAAAAACATGAGAAGAGGCTTATGGATTTTTTTTTTTTAGCTTATACCACTTAAAATGCCTTTGCTACATTTCACTCAGCATAGAAGAAATGTATACTGTTTCAAAACCAATGTCACCTGCATAATAATAAGTGGATCTATGAATTTACTAAATTTAGCTATGTAATGCTTTGTTTTTTTGGAATTCGTTCTTCTTAAAGCTTCCAAGTGTAATTTCTGAGCCACTTGTGGCAACAAATGGAATTTAAAAAAAAACAGTTACCATTTCCAAACACTCCCCCAAGTCTTCAATTGTTGGGACAAACAGGCAGTTCTGCCCCAAAATCAGAGCACATGTTGCTATGTCCAGCCGCGTAAACAGAGCAATGCTTTTTGATAGTGTCACAGAGCTACAGTGTTTACACTGTTTTGGGCAATAAACCTACAGATAGCTTATAGATGTCTCAGCATATTGGATAAAGAAAGTACTTAAACATCTAAAATATTACACTTATCAGCTTAAAACAATATAACTTTCTTCATTAGAACTAGCTGTGCAGTCAGACACAACGGGCGTCTGATGAACTCTTATGGGTAATTGGATTGACAAAAATCCCCTCCATTACAGCATGTAAACACATTTTAATTTCGTAGATCTGAATACTACAAAAACACTAACAATGACAACACATTTGATGTTCTTCTTGTTTTTCACCAATTCAGATAGACTACATTCCAGCAAGGAGCAATTGTCATTAAACATTTAACATTATCATTAATAGAATGTTTTGTTCATGATTATTGAAACTTCAATGTACAGTAACAGAGATGATTAACAGCTGTTTGTATTTCATAAGTGGACAAATGACTTGTTTTGCACATTCTCGGCAACTTTTCAGCCATGTTAGTTTATGTTGTGCACGTGACCATGACTCACCCTTAATATGTGGTGACGAGGAATGGGTTTTCTTTTCTTTTCTCCGATCTTTCTCACCAAATGAATTGTTATTTATTGTGTCCTGTGAAATAAGTGGAAAGTTAAGTTAGTACTGAGAAAAGGTCTAGAATTTGTTGTTTGCAGGTGCTACGTGGTTAGATATTTTTGAGCTAGTTCAATTAAATTAGTGTGGCTTTATCGTCCAAATACTTTTAGGGGCCAGCAGTATCAAGATACCATAGTACCACCTAAGAGAAGAATTTATGGAAATATCATTTTCTCACACTGAAATAGACAGACTTGAACACTTCCCTCCATCTTGGAACAATGGTGCAATTTTCTCATCATTCTCAACAACTACCCTCAAGAAGCTTTCTTCCATAAATACACACACTTGATAGCAATCCGTAAAGTGAATGAGTTCCAGGAAAAGCAATTTACCGCTCTCTCGTATCGCTGACTCATCAATTGTCCACCCTGCTAGGAAGTACCTTTTATACTGACACGCGCGTGTTACCATAGCAACGCACCCATTGATGATGTAGGAACTGGCATGTGTGAGTGTGTGCGTAAGCGTGGGGGTAGACACGCAGTGGTGTTCGTGACCGAGGAGGAAGACGCAGGTGGCTTATATGATGCTCTTATCCAGTGCCTCCAAAAACTGTAGCAAAAAAAAAAAACGGAAACAGATGGGAGTAACTCTATCGTTGTTATCTAGTTTAATAATAAGTTTCTAAGAAAAGGAGTCTGTCTCAGTCTATTTCTTTTGGTCATAATAATATCAGACTAGCAATTAAAAAATCGTTATCTCCACGGAAAAGAGCAGATATATTAAATTGAAATATGTCTCCCTCCATGAAATAACGAATGTATGATCAACAACCGTTAACAAGGCACAGCAAATCTGATCCTTTTCCTCATAATTCTTCATTTCTTTTCAACACATTCTCATTCATGAAGTAGAGGAGAGATTTGTGCTTTACAGATACAGAGGGAACTGTCAAAAAGTGAACATGAAATCAAAAATTGACGCTATTTGTTATTTAACAAATTTCTCCACCTCTAAAACAACTTTTCTTTTCAACTGACATTACAAATCCCTCTTACGTTTCAATCCGTCCCTCCAATCAACTAGCTCCATTCTGGTATGTAACGCCCACTTTCCCACGATCCAGTGAATTCCCGCCCTACCTATTTTTATTTTTTTTTTTAAATCCTGTTTCACTCAGAAATATGTTTGACTTTTGCAGTAAAATAGGTTGTGCACTTAACGGAATATTCCAGGCTCAGTACAATTGAGCTTAATTTGTATTGAACCCAGAATATTCCTTAAACTATAATGCTAACCTTCAGGCTTGCTAGCTAAAATATTTTTGTGCCAAATAAATTTCAGAAGGAAAATAGATTTTTCGACCAATCTTTTTCATTGTTTTCGGCGGAAAAGCTCTTCCTCTGCTAATTCCTCAAATGCCCTTTGAACCAAGCGGCTGTGTCAGTGCTGCAGCTGAGGAAAGATCTGATGAGCCAAGATTATGAGATTAAAGACACTGAAGCACAGTTGCAGTCTTCCGCCATCTTTACTTGTCATAAAGCAGTTTGTTGACCTGGATTTCAATTGATGTGCTGAAGTGCTCAAACTTTTAAAAGCAAAAGTCTAACATTTTAAACAGACTACTTTTGCCCTTTCTTCAAGTCCATTTTGTCACCATGGTAACATATTTATTCAACCAAATGTAAGCATCTACATATAGGTATCAGGTGACTTTGGGTATTTCGGACATTTGGCTAGCTGCCAACTGCAATACTTTATACATAAGGTGCTAAATACTATTATGCAATTACTGCAGTAAAGCCGATTAAAAGGCATGGTATTGAATCATTTACATTTTTGGAATCAACATTCACCCAAATATAAATTCATAATTTATTCACCCTAATGTTGTCCCAAACCAGCAACTTTAACCTGTATTAAAGTGTAAAAGCAATATTTTCAGTGAATAACTGCAAATTTCGGTCTGGTCTTCACACAAAGTTATTTTATGGCTTCAGAAGTCTTGGAATGTTGTGCACAAGTCTATATGGTATAATTTTATGGTACTTTTGTTTTTAGCTTGACACTGCCTGGTCACCATCTGCTTTCACTGAATGGAAAAGAGCAACATGAACATTCTTTTGTGTATCACAGAAAAAAATAGCGACGTCAAGGTGAGTAAACAATTAGATAATATTACATTTTGGATGAACTATTCCTACATTATTTTGTGCCCTATAGGAAGGAAGGAAGGATGGATGGATGGATGTTCTGTAAACATGCCAAAATCCATTATTTGTAGTCTTTTTAACTAGAAAGACATTTTAAAGTACCAAAAGTGGACATTTTTTAGAAATGACAGCAAGCAGCATAACAAAACACTATTACTGCAACAGAGAGAGAGTAAAAAGGTCAATTTGAGTTCAATAAAGTCTGAGTTGGAAGTCTTTTCAGGACATTACACAATGCTGGGCAATTACTTAAATCATTCAGTTCCTGCTCTAGTAGAGCGCCAGTAGCCTCCTTACCCATGATGCACCACAAAAGAAATATACAGCCTGGCTGTTCATGATTTACATTCAAGAGATCCCAAAATCACTGCAGAGCAGATTAAAAGCAATAGTATGAAACAAACTCCATTTATAAAATCTGTGATGTCAGTGGATGATGTTTAAAGATATTGATGTTCAAAGGTTTTGGAAATTATGACATTTAGGACATTTAATATTAAGCACATCCAAATTTTAAGGCCTAAAGTAGGTTTTCATCAAATAGGATATCTTTTGAGTGCTGGAAAAATGTAAAATATATAGTATTTGTCAACCAATATTGGCCAGTATATGGCTGATTCCAGTGTCTAGAGAGCAGTGTGCCATAGGCGAATACCAATAAGTATATTGGACAATTCAGTATTTGGTAAATGAGATATACCAAATATTTTGAAAGTAAATGCTAATTTAATGTGATATTTTATTCAACATGTACTAAAACATGTGAAAAATAAAAATTCTCATCATTACACATTGACAAGGCTGTTGTTAAATTTTGGAAAGGACACTTCTATTGATCAGCTTACAGTGCATCTGGAAAGTATTCCCAGCGCTTCACTTTTTCCACATTTTGTTATGTTACAGCATTATTCCAAAATTGATTAAATTCATTATTTTCCTCAAAATTCTACAAACAATACCCCATAATGACAACGTGAAAGAAGTTTGTTTGAAATCTTTACAAATGTGTTAAAAATAAAAAAACAAAAATATCACATGTACATAAGTATTCACAGCCTTTGCCATGACACTCAAAATTGAGCTCAGGTGCATCCTGTTTCCACTGATCATCCTTGAGATGTTTCTACAACTTGTTTGGAGACCACCTGTGGTAAATTCAGTTGATTGGACATGATTTAGAAAGGCACACACCTGTCTATATAAGATCCCGCAGTTAACAGTGCATGTCAGAGCACAAACCAAGCCATGAAGTCCAAGGAATTTTCTGTAGACCTCCGAGACAAGAATGTATCGAGGCACAGATCTGGGGAAGGTTACAGAAAAATTTCAGCAGCATTGAAGGTCCCAATGAGCACAGTGGCCTCCATCATCAGTAAATGGAAGAAGTTTGGAACCACCAGGACTCGTACTAGAGCTGGCCACCCGGCCAAACTGAGTGATTGGGGAGAAGGGCATTAGTCAGGGAGGTGACCAAGAACCCGATGGTCACTCTGACAGAGCTCCAGTGTTTCTCTGTGGAGAGAGGAGAACCTTCCAGAAGAACAACCATCTCTGCAGCACTCCAACAATCAGGCCTGTATGGTAGAGTGGCCAGACGGAAGCCACTCCTCAGTAAAAGGCACATGACAGCCGCCTGGAGTTTGCCAAATGGCACCCAAAGGACTCTCAGACCATGAGAAACGAAATTTGATGGTTTGATGAAACAAAGATTGAACTCTTTGGCCTGAATGGCAAGCGTCATGTCTGGAGGAAACCATGCACCGCTCATCACCTGGCCAATACCATCCCTACAGTGAAGCATGGTGGTGGCAGCATCATGCTGTGGGGATGTTTTTCAGCGGCAGGAACTGGGAGACTAGTCAGGATCAAGGGAAAGATGAATGCAGCAATGTACAGAGACATCCTTGATGAAAACCTGCTCCAGAGCGCTCTGGACCTCAGACTGGGGTGAAGGTTCATCTTCCAACAGGACAACGGCCCTAAGCACACAGCCAAGATAACAAAAGGATTGGCTATGGGACAACTCTGTGGACACTCAATGTCCTTGAGTGGCCCAGCCAGAGCCCAGACTTGAACCCGATTGAACATCTTTGGAGAGATCTGAAAATGGCTGTGCACCGACACTCACCATCCAACCTGATGGAGCTTGAGAGGTCCTGTAAAGAAGAATGGGAGAAACTGCCCAAAAATAGGTGTGCCAAGCTTGTAGCATCATACTCAAAAAGACTTGAGGCTGTAATTGGTGCCAAAGGTGCTTCAACAAAGTATTGAGCAAAGACTGTGAATACTTATGTACATGTGATTTATTTTTATTTTTTTCATTTTTATTTGTAATAAATTTGCAAAGATTTCAAACAAACTTCTTTCACATTGTCATTATGGGGTATTGTTTGTAGAATTGAGGAAAATAATGAATTTAATAAATTTTAGAATAAGGCTGTAACATAACAAAATGTGGAAAAAGTGAAGCACTGTGAATACTTTCCGGATGCACTGCAGATACAGTAGATGGATGGATGGATGAATGGATGGCTGAATGAATGGATGGATGAGTGGGAGGGTGATGGATGGATGAATGGATGGATGGATGAATTGATGGGTAGGTGGGTGGATGGATGGATGGGTGGATAGATAAATAAATAAAAATAAATAAGTTACCTCTTTCTAACCCTAAAATGTCATTCTATTCCAAAATGATCCCAGAGAACAGTTCCCCCTCAGAAAAAGCGTCACTAAACATGACATCCAAAAACGGCAATGATTTCACACTCATCTCGTTGTGTTTTGTACAAATCGTCCCAATAGAGTGCCACCCCCTGCTGATTGACCCCTACAGGTCAACAGTAATAATCCACTTTCTCTCTTTTATGTCAGATCGCATTACACACGGAGGGCGGACAGCAGTGATTCACAGCAGGTGGACTGATCGGGAGTTCACAAACAGGAAACGTCATCAGCATCACTGGCCGGGAGTATCAAAGAAAACCGATGCTACAAGCCACAGATTAGCACAGGCTGAAATCACCACAAAACACTGAAAATAAACCCCATATCCACAATGAAGGCACTCATGAGAGCATGAAGAAACTGCATTAGCAACAGCATCAGATCTAGTTGAGATCCAGTGTGTAGGGTGCATACCAAGCAGGTAGATTCCTGTTAGTGCAGTATGGAAATCATTACAGCCTACAGAAATTTTACTGTGAAAGAATTTCCAAGACCTGTCAGTTTGCATACTCCATCTGCCTTGGATATGATCAACAAGCCTCTTCCGGACCAAAGGGCCTTGGTACTAGCAATCAAATTCCTCTATCTCACCTGAGTCCTTGGCACTTGGGGGAAAAGATTCAGGGTTGTTGGTCTCTTGGGCCGGTAGGTGTCCATGGCAACAGCAGGGATGAAATCCTTCAGCTTAGGCTGGATGACAGGCAGCCCTGCTCCCTGTTCCTCCTTGTGGTTATCATCGACAGGATCGAGCCACCTCTCGTTCTCCTCTTCCTCCTCTTCTTCCTGGATTCCTCCCTCTGCATCTATCAGGTCCAAGTGGAGCATCTCCGTCTGCAGTTCCACCACCCCCCTCCTCCAGCCGGTCCTCGGCGTGCCATTGGCCAGCTGCCTCATGTGATCCTGGGAAGAGCAGGCAGAAGAGCTTTAGAGTCAAGCTGCAGTCAGATGCAGCCAGCCAATCAGAGGCGAGTGATGACATCAGCCTGTGGCTGCCTTCCTGGCTGATGTGAGGAAAGCTAATGCAATCTCAGAGAACAAAATAAGGCGTGTCAGACGACCCTGGCAATATAAACACCCAAAATGACAGTTCAAAAACAATGAGGGAGTGTTGGGTTTTAATAACATTTCATTAAAGGCCAGAGATGGTTCACCCAAAAATGGAAATTCTGTCTAGAGTTACTCACCCTCATGTTGTCACAAACCTGCATGATGTTATTGTTTTCTGTGGAACACAAAAGGAGATGTTAGGAAGAATGTTAGGGGCTGAACAACCAAAGTCACCATTCACTTTCATTGTATGGAGAAAAGATACAATGAAAGTAAATAGTGGCTAACATTCTGCCAAATATCTCCTGTTATCTTCTCCAGAAAAAAAGAAAATCATAAGAGTTCATTATAACATTAGGTTGAGTAATAACAACAGAATTAAAAATTTTAAATTTTATTTTTTTTGCACTGGCCCTTTAAATAATGATCTTTGTAATGATGTTTAGATGTAGTAATTTTTAATGGAAGACAAGATAAAATACTGATAAAAAAATATTATCATTTGCAGTGGATGCTCTGACACTATAACACTGCCAAAAGCTAATAACAAAATATAGTCAAATCTTAAATTATGGCTTTTTGTTTTGGTTTTGTTCAGACTGCATGGTGTCCACAAAAATCTGAGAAAAGTCTGATTTGATTGACTCTGACTTGGCTTTAATGTCAAAGACTAAGCTGCTAATTGACTTTGGCTCTGAATACCACAGCCTCTTGCGACCTCACCCATATTCAGTTCAATACTAAATACTGAAATACTAGTATTCTCTACACAGGTTTAGGGGGCAGCACAAGACTTCGGTGCCTGAGAAAACGGATGGTGTGCGTTGACCTAGAAATCTATTTTTGCGGTGGGGTAAACAATTCACCGTCTCTGCAGTGTCAAATGATTCTCCATTCAGCTTGAGACCATATGACTGTGTGTCTACAAAGCTGGGTTACTATTTGGTTACAGGGTGGATGGATGTGCTGTGACTACATCACAAACACACATTTACAGTTGTCATATTCTACCGTGGTGGGGACGTCCATTTTTCTTATTTAAAGCTAATCAGAATTACTTCTTGATGGTAACACTTTACAGTAAGTTCCAATTTAACATAAACTAACAATGAGCAATACTTTTACAGCAGTTATTAATCTAGGTTAATGTTAAATTCACCTTATGCTAAAACATTTTTCAAATCTAAAGCTGTATTTGTTGACATTATTTAATGCACTATGAACTTACATGAACTAATAATGAACAATTGTATTTTTATCAACTAACTTTAACTTACTGTAGATTGATAAATGCTGTAAACAAATATAGTGTTCATTGTTAGTTCATGATACCTAATGCATTAACTAATGTTAACAAATGGAACCTTATTGTAAAGTGCTGCCATCCCAACACTAATCCTGCCCTACTCCTAAAAGACACCTTTTTAATTAAGATTTTATCTAAAACATGATTTAGTCCCCAATTTATGTTTGAAGCTGCTTTCCAAATGGGGACCACAGGATCAGTCCAAATAATGTAGGTTTTCTGGCTGTACTATCATTATAGCGACAACTGGACCCTTCAAGGATAGACAAATATGATCGCACACACCTGACAAACACATATGGTGTGTCATATTAAAACAGATAATTAACAAACATATTTTACAATATATATACTGTATATATATAAAAAAAACTTCTGAGCTACATATCAGAAAATGCTGTGACAAAGAGCTGTGTGTTCCATACCTGGATTGTAGTCCACTGCAGATTAGCTAAAGGTTGTTTAACCCTTATCGGTATGTGCAAAACCTGACATCACAACCCTTACAGCATGTACTTATGTGCTTAGAGACAATAAAATTGTGTATTAATGCTTAATGCAAATATATTTTGGTAACACATAACAATAATGTTGTACTCCTTAACACTAGTTAATTATTACTGAACGTGAACTAACAACTTTTCAACAGGTATCATTAGTTAAAATTAATTGCAGGATAGACTACAAATATATATATTTTTTAAACTGAAAGATGTATATGTTAATATAATATATGCATAAGTGAATGCATTATGAACTAACAACAATTGTATTTTTATATAAGTTAACATTAACCAAGACTACAAAATGCTGTAAAAACGTTTTGTTAAATGTTAGTTCATGATATTTACTAATGTTATCTAACCTTGTTGAAAAGTGTTACTTATATTTTAAACTCATAAGTCATTATAAGACTTCAAGAACAATAATAAAAAAAAAAAAATAAATAACAAAAAAAAAAAAAAATAAATAAATATATATATATATATATATATATATATATATATTATACTGTACATATATATTAAAGTAAAAAGAAATCAACAAATAAATAAAAACATTATGTAAATGAATTTTAATGAAAATGTTTATATAAATGTTTGTGTACAAGGTGCTTAAAATGTGTTTACAATGCAAATCCATAAATTATATAAACAGATTTTTAAAACTCCAGGATTAGGGGGCCTGGGTAGCTCTGCGAGTATTGGCGCCGATTACCAACCCTGGAGTTGCAGGTTTGAATCCAGGGTGTGCTGAGTGACACCAGCCAGGTCTCCTAAGCAACCACATTGGCCCGGTTGCTAGGGTGGTTAGAGTCACATGGGGTAACCTCCTCGTGGTGACAATTAGTGGTTCTTGCTCTCCATAGGGCACGTGGTAATTTGTGCTGTGCCTCCACATGATGGGAGTCTCCGCTGTGTCATGCACAACAAGCCATGTGATCAAATGCGCGGATTGACCGTCTCAGAAGCAGAGGCACAGCACAGAACCGGAATGAAGTGAGTAACCGCGCCACCACGAGGACCAACTAAGTAGTGGGAACTGGGCATTCCAAATTAGGGAGAAAAGAGGATGAAAAAAAAAAATCCAGGATTAAGTTTAAAAAACATTATATGGACTCTATAGAAAAATGTTATGGTAAAATGTTTTAAAAGATATAAATATATTGAAGCATAATATTTATATAGTTAAACAGTTGTAAACATGAACATACAGTATGTGCTAAATATAAAAAATATATTTAAATCAAAACCTAATGTTACTAATGTGTAATTTTACAATCTAAACTATAACTGAAACTAGTATAAGAAATATATGACTAGCCTAATTTGTAGACCAGAAGGTTGCAGTATTGAAAAACTTGAAAAACTAAAAACCATTAATGCTAAAATGTTTTAAGTATGTGTGTTTGGAATATAAACTTACTTCAGGGTCGAGCTCGAGCTGGTTAAGGGTGATTCCATTCTCATCTGTGATCTCTGTAACTTCTGACAGGTCATCATCCTCATATTCATTCAGACTGATATCATGAACTAGCCTGTAGTGTCAGCACGCCCACATACACAGACATTGACACACAAAACATCATACTTACACAAGGCTATCTCTACACAATCATACACAAGAGAGGGCACAGCTTGCCTCGTGATAACATCGGGGCTGCTGCAATGATGTAACCCACTAGATTAATTGTAGGCCAATTATAATGATCATTAAATTTAACCCTCTGATGACCCAAAATGATGTATTTTGAGAGTTGCACATCTTTCTACTGCAATTGTAGAAAATGTGCAATTCTTTTTTCAGAAGTATATGGTGTATCACCTCATTCTCCAGCTATATATATATATATATATATATATATATATATATATATATATATATATATATATATATACAAACGCACAGCGACATACAGTATAAAGAAGACAATCTTATAGAAGGGTGAAATGTAATCACCCATGGTGGTTTGGATGTAACATCACACCATGCGTAGTTAAAAATGGCTTTTTAAAAATCTGTCCAGAGTATGTATCATGCATTTGTGGGTTAAATCTAAAAACATGTTTTAAAATACCCTGATTTGAAGGTTTTCATTATTATTTTCAGAATTATAGAAGTTACACACTTGGGGAATGTTTTATTCTGCTGTTTTTCTTGATTTTAATAAAGTCAGCTGGGTTTGCAAGCTGGCGGCTTTTCGGCCATTGACTGATTGAGTTACTAATCTAGGAAAAGGGTTTAAAGCACTCGAATGTGCTACATTATCACCGCTTCATGTTTATACTTGCCGCCATGCAGCTGCTCTTGTTAAAGGTAATTATAAATACATGTTAGGTAATTCAACAGCATGAAGGAACAAGTCAAGTTGCTAAACATAGACTAACTATAAACATTGCAATTAAACCTGATAACTTTGTATTTTGTACATCCTACTCATTTTAGCTTTTCGTATGATTTTGATTCTTACCAGAAACACCATACCCATATATTAGATAACAAAAACCTTTATCTCTCACTCAGTTGTGGCCATAATCCTGCAAGATATTCATTCATGCACACCAAACTAATATTTAAACTGTTAGTTTATTTAGACCTCTTCAAGTTCAGTTAAACTACAGTGCAAAAGCCCAAACCAATATTTTAGCCCATAACAACCACAGGACCCCATCTCAACGCACATGGACTGATCCAAGGTCAGTTAAGTACAGCGCAAAGGGCCATAAAGGGGACACGGTTGCATCGGTTGCATCAGTAATACTATACCATTTCTCCCAATGTTCTTCCATCCAGCTGTCCCCATCCTCTCTGGAGTCCATGGCTAGGCAGAGCACCATCTGCGGGGAAGGGTGTGGTGGTACTGGACCCTTCTTTGGGATCAATGGAGCCGGCAATTATGGGACTATTCCTTAACCGCCTGTCCAGCACTCTAGGTCTGGTTCCTTTACAGAAACGTCATCCACAGTGTCCTAGGGGGTTACATCAGCCACGGGAAGCTGGAGTGGATGTCCTCACTTCCCCTGGAAAACATCATACTGCACACCCCTGACACTCATTACACTGCTCTGCGTGTGTCTTTCAATGGAGCCATTAAAATCAGCAGTGTATGACTGAGAAAGAGAGAGAGAGAGAGAAAGAGAGAGAGAGAGAGAGAGAGAGAGAGAGAGAGAGAGAGGCGTAGTCTCCACTAAAAGGGTCTACCTCCCCTGTGATTGATGGTCCAGATCAATGCAGCTCAAGTTGCCACCTCCACACAAGAGCAGGCCAGTAGCAGCAGAGTAGAAGTCTACTGGGATCGATGCCATAGATAACAGATGAAAATAAACATCTGCAAGGCAGCCTGTGAACATCCACGACGTATAATGTATCAATAGAGTTGATTTTGTTCCTTTCCCTTAAACCTTGTTAATTACAGCCAGACCTTCATACATTTCATTAACAGTTGGGAAGGGCAAGAAATAATTTTATTGATGGATTAAACATGCATCAATGTATGGCAGATTAGGGGCACTTTTACATCTTTGGAAAATGACGTCTGCAAACATTTTCATCTATTCTGAAATCTTAACACATACCCTCTAAAAAAGATTTAATAAAGGACTTGATCAACATTCAAGTGGATTCCAGTATAATGCAGTAATACAATTTTTTGGATTTACCCCAAACTAAACCTATCCCAAAACAAACAAAAACACAAACAAACAAACAAAAACACTAACAAACCATAAAAATGAAAACAAACCAAACCCAAGCAAAAAACAAACCAAACAAAGCTAAAAAACAAACAGAACAAGACAAACAAAACACAAAACCAAACAGAAAACCAAACAAAAAACAAAGCATCCAAAGTTCTCTAAAATACTTGCCATAATGATAATGACAGTAATATTGTGGATGATGAAGCTTTAGAAAAGAATACAAATGGTACATAGATTTACCAAAGTTATTGGAATGATTTTGATTTCTGAGGAAATAATGGCAAAGTATAATTTCCCTGATTTAACAAACAATGGCGGCCAAAAGTTTTAAATAATGTACAGATTTTGCTCTTATGGAAATAAATTGTTCCTTTTATTCACCAAAATGGCATTCAACTGATCACAATGTATAGTCAGGACATTAATAACATGAAGAATTACTATTACAATCTGAAAAATAATGTCAGTACTTAAACTACTTCAAAGTGTTCTCATCAAAAAATCCTCCATGTGGAGCAATGACAGCTTTGCAGATTCTTGGCATTCTAGCTGTCAGTTTGTCCAGATACTCAGGTGATATTTCACCCCACACTTCCTGTTGTACTTGTTATAGATGTTGCTGTCTTGTCGGGCACTTCTCACACACCTTACAGTCTAGCTGATCCCACAAAAGCTCAAAGGGGTTAAGATCCATGACACACTTTTCCAATTATCTGTTGTCCAATGTCTGTTTCTTTGCCCATTCTAAATTTTTATTTTTATTTTCTGTTTCAAAACTGGCATTTCTTTGCAGTTCTTCCCATAATGCCTGCACCCCTGAGTCTTCTCTTTACTGTTGTACATTAAACTGGTGTTTAGCGGGTAGAATTCAATGAAGCTGTCAGCGGAGGACATGTGAGGCGTCTATTTCTCAAACTAGAGACTCTGATGTACTTATCCTCTTGTTTAGTTGTACATCTGGCCTTCCACATCTCTTTCTGTCCTTGTTAGAATCAGTTGTCCTTTGTCTTTAAAGACTGTAGTGTACACCTTTGTATGAAATCTTCAGTTTTTTTGGCAATTTCTAGCATTGTATAGCCTTCATTCCTCAAAACAATGATTGACTGACGAGTTTCTAGAGATCTAGTTTCTTTTTTGCTATTTTTTTTTTTTTTACATAATATAGACCTTAAGACATGCCAGTCTGTTGCATACTGTGGCAACTTAAAAAACAAACACAAAGACAATGTTAAGCTTCATTTAACGAACCAAATATTTTTTCAGTTGTGTTTCATATAATGGCAAGTGATTTTCTAGTACCAAATTAGCATTTTAGCATGATTACTCAAGGATAGGGTGTTGGAGTGATGGCTGCTGGAAATGGGGCCTGTCTAGATTTGATGAAAAATGACTTTTCAAATAGTGATGGTGCTGATTTTTTTACATCAGTAATATCCTGACTATACTTTGTGATCAGTTGAATGCCACTTTGGTGAATTAACTTTCCAATTTCCTTACAAAACAGCAAAATCTGTACATTATTCCAAACTTTTGGCCACCAGTTTATATAAATGTATTAAAGAGAGAAGAGTTCAGAAAATCTGGTAGGGGAAGCCCAAAACCGTGACATTCTGGCAAATTCAACCACTCTTGCAAATTAGGTAAAAGTAAGACACAAGCACACAAAATTAAAGCCATTGTAATCTACCCTTTAAAACCATTTAAAATGATCCTTTGGCTCATAAAAGTTCCCCTAATTGAAGAATCACCTAACACGCAGTGGGACGAATACAGATAATGCCTGCTATTGACTTCTAGATCATCCGTTTAATTGAAGCAAAAGACAATGGAGGACAAAGAGAAAGAAAAATTCAAACAGGGAGAGAGAGATAAGAAGAGAAACAGAGACAGTAAAGTCTCTCTATGGTCATTATGCTCTATAAGAGCAGACATTAGCTGACCTGTACAAGAGCTGAGAGCTCTTCCTTCATTACTGTTGTTCCCAAAGGACATCATTCACATCATCTCTGCATACAGCAGCTCTATTGCATTACGACAATAACAGTCTGAGATAAAGGCCAGCCCACTGCTGCATGCTGTACAGTTCACTCGGCTGTTGACCCATGCAGATGCAGCATTTTGTGCCTTTAGCTTTATGTAAAGTTTCAGTGATGAGTTGTGTAAAACACAACAAGCATACAAAAAGACCAGTTTCACACTCTTGTTTGAAGATATCGGGAGTTTAAACCCAGAAAGATTTATTAATAAATAGTTTATGACTAGAACCGTATAAATACAAATCAAATTCAATCAACTTAATGCAAGTGGGCAGGCCTTTGCAGAAAGACAATCCCATTTGTATAGATATTTTATGGAAATATTAATATTAGTGTTATAATACACCATCTAGTGATAGTTAAAATGACATTTTATGAAGAAAATGTGTTGCCCTTGGTGTAAAAGTTGGCAACACAATGCTAAAGGATGACGTAATTGGTTGGCAGAGCATTGCTTAAGAGTTCTGAGTGGTTTGTAGGGCATTGCTTTGTGGCTACTAGGTGGTTACGCACCGACACCCCAGGTTTCTATGATATAGAAATCCAAAGATATGGCTCAGGTCCACTATATATATATATATATATATATATATATATATATATATATATAAAGCTATTGTGCCGCCATCTTTGTATTCCCTAACAATCCAGTTAGGCATATATATATATGTAACTGGATTGTTAGGGAATACAAAGATGGCAGCACAATAGCTTCACTGTTGTGATGTCATGAGCAATCCATGACACCACAGATAGATCGATAGATAGATCAGTGCTCAGGTCCTTCCTTCAATTTAAGTTGATGAGATTCTGCCACCCATTTTATTGTTCACAATGTTAAAGTCCGATAACACCTACAAATGTAGCACATTCCCAGCCCATATTTACGACATCAAAGTAAAACCAACTCAAAAGGTGCTTCAAACAGGTTCAAGAAATTTATTTGATATATTGTAGTCTACAGCGAGACATCGTAGATGCAATATATCGCAGAAACATTTTTTTTTTTCTCTGACAGAAGCATGCAGTGAAAAGGCTTGAATAAATTACTGCCTAAAAACAGAACAGCTTAACAATCCTGGCAGCCTTTTAATGAAAATAAACTCTTTTATACAATACAAAAAAGAAAAAGAAAAAAGGGACAAAAAATAAATAAAGCTGTTCCACATTGCCCGCTACTACTTTTCAAACTGTTAAATTATCGTGAATGAAACATTTAGTGGAATGTACAATTATACGGCGACTGTTAGAAAACCTGCGGACAGTAAATTAATCACTTGGTAAATAAATCAAGCTTATTGCATTATAAACAGAGTATTGATGTTAAATTCGCCATGTGCACAAAGCGTATCTTTATATTGAAAGATGAACCGAACTAGAAACCGAAGAGAAACAGTTCTTTGCTGTTCGCACAAACTAGTTGCTTGTAACTTGAAAGCAATTATAGAAACTTAAGTCTCAATTCATGTGGTAGGAACATCTAAGGCCATTTCTCCAGTATTGCCTCATCACTTACTCGTTTTTAATCATAAAGTGTGCAACAAATTTGGCCAGATCTCATGAACACTTATTCAATGAAATACTCATTACCCTAAACTTTCAATTGGAAATGACAAAATCCATTAAACAGAAGTTGGATCACAATGCAAGGAGCAAAACATCATTGAATCTTCCTTTTGATACAAATCTGTATATTGATACAATCATGTTTGGTTGAACAGGTTAAAACTTCAAAACAAAGAACAAAAGCAGCTTTAATGAAGGATGACTAGGAAACAGAGGCCCTGGGTCTGCAACACGCTTTAGTTACTTTGTTTATTTCTCTTTGCTGCCATTCCTGTTCTGCTGCAGATGGTGGCGCCATTTCACTTTCTCGAGCCATTTCTGTGGGATGTTCAGGGAGGTATGCTCCTCGGATTCCCTCAGATGTCGGACTGCCAATGCAGACTCAACCTAAAGAGAGCAGAACCATAATTCATCATTGTCATTACCATCTGCTGGTTCATTTTGTTCACTACTGAATAGGCCAAATAATTCACACCGTCTTTACTAGAAAGCTCAGCTGAATAACTTCTGCAGTAGAAATAAGTAAAGTTGGTTTATGGAACAACTCCCACACACCCTCATTAGGAGGTCAAATTTGAATAATAACAAGTGTTAAAGTGTGCAAAACAATGAATGAGCCAAGCAACCAAACAGTACATAAAATATGTGCATTAAGAAACATGATTGGGGGCCTTGGGTAGCTCAGTTTGTAAAGATGCTGACTACCACCCCTGGATTCGCGAGTTCGATTTTAGGGCGTGCTAAGTGACTCCAGCCAGGTCTCCTAAGGAACCAAATTGGCCCAGTTGCTAGGGAGGGTGGAGTCACACTGGGTAACCTCCTCGTGGTCGCTATAATGTGGTTCGCTTTCTGTGGGGCGTGTGTGGATGCCACGGAGAATAGCGTGAAGCCTCCACATGCCCCATCTCTCCACGGTAACGTGCTCAACAAGCCACATAATAAGATGCATGGATTGACGGTCTCAGACGCGGAGGCATGAGGATGAGATTCATCCTCCGCCACCCGTATGGAGTCACTATGCCACCACGAGGACTTAAGATTGCATTGGGAGTTGGGCATTCCAAACTGGAGAGAAAATTACACAGTAAAAACAGTTAACATGGCCGGTACCTGTGGTCACTGCTTGTCCTCCATCATCTGCTCAACTCCTTTGGCTTGGCAGGTGTGCTTAAGTTTTGACTTCTGTTTGCTTGGGACATCAGAGGGTCGGCCCCTCTTCCTCTGGGCCAGGGGGCCGAGGGCTGTTGCTGTCAGGCTTGAGTTTGGGATAGAGGGCT
Organism: Moxostoma hubbsi; assembly: GCA_032164185.1. NCBI lineage: Eukaryota > Metazoa > Chordata > Actinopteri > Cypriniformes > Catostomidae > Moxostoma > Moxostoma hubbsi. The sequence goes on from JAVLUX010000040.1 coordinate 10,047,398, forward strand.
CTGAGATAGATGGGGTTGACTCTGTGGTGTTTGAGGCTTGACCTGTAGAAAACAAGAAACATGTTGAAGATGGAGAAAAACAAAGCAGTTGTGCGGATTAAATTTTTTATGCAGGGAGTTCATAGACACTTTTATTGTGGTTTCAGCGATACAAATAAATCAGAGAGAAATTAAAGCAGAAAAGTGTATCCTGTTAGTTTGATGTTTCTTACCACCAGTGCTGCTGCTGGCTTGAGAGTCATCAGACATGGGAGGCTCCGCCTCTTCCTGGATCGTAGGGACGGAGGCAAGTAAACCTGCCAAGAGAGACAAAGAGAAAGATGCTTTAAAAATGAAAGGTACTTTGAAATTTGTAGCACACAAGGACAATTACAACTGCATCACAGTGCCATCCTTAAAGGAATATTCCGGGTTCTATACAAGTTAAGCTCAGTGGACACCAATGGTAGCATAATGTTGAATACCACAAAAATGTATTTTGACTCATCCCTCCTTTTCTTTAAAAAAAAAGCAAAAATGGAGGTTATAGTGAGACACTTACAATGGAAGTGAATGGGGCAATTTTGGAAGGTTTAAAAAGGCAGAAATGTGAAGCTTATAATTTCATAAAAGCACTTAGATTAATTCTTCTGTTATAAACTCATGTATTATTTGAGCTGTAAAGTTGTTCAAATTGTCATTTATACAGGCATTTAAGGGGTTGTAAGGTTTGTTGACATTATGGCGTCATAGCAACGAAGTTGTAAAATTAGCTAACTTTACACAGAAAAGGATAATTGTGATAAGTGACAATAAGTGACTATATCACACATTTAGTTCATGTCTTGTGGCTATACTTTTGAAACGGTGACTATTTTAACATTCAATAATTGGCCCCCATTCACTTCCATTGTAAGTGCCTCACTGTAACCCAGATTTTTGCTTTTTTTTTTTTTAAAGAAAAGGAGAGGCAGGTCAAAATTTGGCGAGGCAAGTTTTTTTTGTGGTAATCAGTATTATTACACAAATGCTGTTGATTGAGTTTAACTTGTGTTGAACCTGGAATATTTCTTTCAATTCTTATATCATTTGAGATGTGATAATGCTTGACGAGCAGTCGAGGTTTAGGTGGGACAATATTTTTAATAGCCAATATGCTTTAGGTATGTCACAGTTACAAACCATGATTTGCTCCTTTTTAGGTGGTTGCAAGTGGTATTAGAGGGAGGGACATTCACATTCTAGAGAGAATTTGATTGGACAAAAATCTGATGAGTCATCAATATTTTTGGTAGGTTTTCCAGGGAGAAAAAGATTCAATTTTAAATACATTGACTATTTTTGTAAAATTTTAGTACATGAAAAAGCCACAAAACTCAAAGCCTAATTTCATATATCTCTGCTGAAACTTGATCAATTGCCCATCTGCTGCGGGCAAAGTGCTCTACAAATTTTCAGGCCAACACAAATTGCTCACTGCTTTGAGTTACTAGGTCCAATAAATTTTGTGAAAATCAAATGAAATTACTGTACTTGTAGTAGTACAACTGTGCTGAAAACTACCGCTAAATAACCCATTACACAAACACTCATTACTATTGTTCAGTTGGTGACCTTTATTTACAGCCAATAAGCACTCGTAATAGCAGAGCGGTGCAAAATGCAGATCTAGACAAATCTACTGCTGCATAGTGAAACAGTGTAAAGCTTAACCAAAATGCACAAATGGTGCAAGGTGATACATTTACACATGTGGCTAACATTGAGCTAAATATTTTCTTTTGTGGTCCACGGAAGAAAAAAGTCATACAGGATTGGAACTACATGTGGTTGAGCAGTGCTCAAACAGTTTACTATGACCTAAGAAATAAAAAGTGTGTGCGTGTATCACTCACTAAGGCCTCTGTAGTGAGAGAGCTGCTGGTAAACTTGCTTCATTCGTTCGATGTTGAGTCGGCTGCTCTCTGCATGGTTAATCATGGGCTTGGGATAATCCACACCCACAATGCAGTTTGCAGCCTTCTGTACGGATTCCGGAGCGTTCCATGGCTCGTAGATGTAGCGGTTGGGATAGTCTTTCAACTTTGGGATGTATCTCCTAAACGCAAGGACACATAGAAGGTCTTATAGCATAAACAAAAAATACTTATACAATTTAGATTTTTGAATAATGAGTGCTAAACGTATAATTGACAATACAGTTAAATTATTTTCCCAGGCAACCCATTTCATACATAGCCATGTTAGTTTCATGTCTCTCATCACTCTACGGTCTCTTTTATAGTAAAAGTTCAAATCAGTATTTCATGTCCAGTTATTTATTTGGCCAGTAGCCATTTAATAAGCAGGATAATGTACTGTAAATCAGTCACCAAACAGGGTTAACACATACTGCATGTATGGGATAATGTACAGTCAGCCCGCTGTTATCGCAAAATAAACCCAGACAGGGCGATGCACCCCCCTGAAGGGTTTATTTTGCAATGACAACCTGTACATGATCCTGCTTATTACAGCTACTAACTAAAATACATGTAAATAAAATATTGATTTGTGCTGACATTTTGGGAGAATAAATAAATCGCAAACAGCTGAAATCCGCCTCTGTTGGTGTTCTTTTGTAATTTAAGAACATCTGACTGCTCATTGTGTATCTTATTATAAGACTACGTGCCAAAGCAATAAACAAATGCATATGAAACATGGATTTGAGTTGAAATGATTTTATTCGTTTTCTTATAGAGAACACGCAGTGATCTGAGAAGCAGTAAAGATGGCTTGCAGTACCCAGATGAGCAGTCTAATACAAAGATGTGCAGTTTTACTGAGAAATGTCAGACCGCTAGATGGCGCCACTGACTAATCAGAATCAAGTATTCCAGAGAGCCTTGTAATACATTTACATTCAGTATACCTGTTGCTATCTTTTTTTATCATAGTATCTACTGTATGAAATGAAGCCTCTGTGGCACTCAGACATATTTTTTTAAAACATAATTTAACTCCGATGAAGGAAGCAAACTGTTTCTACAGAGTGTTCATTGTTAAGACATATTGTTAAAAATAACAAAGGCATTTAAAATCCCTTGTGTCCAGAAAGGTAAATGCTCTTCTGGCATTCTTCTCAGTAATGAACTACACACATACTGGAGGAACAGTGGACTAATGCAGATAGAGTAGCAGCTCTTAGAACAGTGTGTTAAAGAGCTTGTAAAGGCTGTCCATTTAGAAGGGTCTAGATGACCACAGCTCAAGAAGGGTCTAGATGAGTCACTTGAAATTGCACTTTTTTGGACACAATTAGACACAGCTTGTTATTTTCCAAACAAAATGTTTATTTAGTGCTAATGTTAATTTCAGGGATTCCACACCTGAACATTGAATGTTTATGACCATTACAACAGTTTGTGATTAAATGGACAAGTATTTTTTTTTAAAATCAATTTATAAAGATTCCATTCACAAAGAGCAATTTCTAGCCTACAAATTCTATTCAAGCCAAGCATAATTAGAAATAATACATTTCTAACAGAAATTCCACAACTTTGACTTTAAGAGTCTACTCATTTCCAAGACTTTTCTGGGCCTGGAAAAATTGCATTTTGTTTTTATTTAGTAGTGCCCCAAAGAAGCTATTTGACATTAACACATCCTTACATATATTCCACATGACAAAATAGTAACTGAATTTACACACGATACTGTTAAGAAGTTTACATTCCCTTGGTTTCTATGGTGTGTTGCTTTCCCGATGATCAATGACTGTTTTGTGTAATAATTGTTCATGAATCCCTGCTTTGACCTGAGCAGTGAAGATGGCCAATTTTCTACAGTAAAATTATTTGGTTTCAACACTTCTGCACATTTGAGTTCTTCCCAGCAGTGGCTATATACAAGGTCCAGATTTTGACAATTGAGGGACTAATACACAACTATTACAAAAGGTGCAAACAATTATTGATGCTCAACAAGGCAACATAAGAACAACCAAGGGGTGCAAACTTTTGAACAGTATGATTTGTGTAAATAAGTGTACATTTTGTCTCATGTAGCTTTTGAAGGGCAGTACTACATAAAATTTTTCATCTCATATAGGCTATTTGTATACTTTCTGAAAGGGGTGTGGAAATTATAAAAACAAAAGGGATATTCAAACATCTGCACTTAACTGTATAGGCTATATAGTGTGTGAAAATGTATATATTATTTTAGATTGTCTTTTCACAATTCAACCACATTTTAGCTTTTTTTTTTTTTTTTTTATAAATGTACAAATTCCATGTAGCCTATCCTATCCATATGATGTCAAATTGCATGTTTATGAAATAACTTCACAAAAGTTCACAGCATTCTAACCAAAAATTCAAAATGCAACCACCACATCTGAACATAAGTGCTTGTACAACGTAAAAAGTGCAGTGCAGCTGTCTAAATGTGACATTGTCTGATTTACCTCCGTGCTGGTGGGGAAATGAACAATACAGAAAAATACTCGCTTACATATTCACGTGCTGCATGAAGAAATGGATCGGCTTCTTTCAGCTTGTTGCTGAAAACACATTTTTTATTGGTGCATTTCTACTTGTGCTGACTGACAGGATGAAAAACAGTGCACGCCAAACGTATGATGTCATTGCCATGGTATCCAGATACATTTCAGCAGATTTGCAGAAAGACTAAAATGAAAGTATCGTCAAATCAACATGCAACGCTTCGGAATTGCTTCTCTTCTCTGCAAACAATACGAAAGACAATAGCGAGAAGGAAAATGAGTACACCAAATGTAAGTAGAAAAAAAAATTTAGTGAGCCTGCCAGCTGAAACCAGGACATAATTACAATGTTTAGAGAATTGTCGGGACACACCACTTCAAAACGGGACGTCTGGTCATCCTACTTAAACGCACAAGAAAACAATCCAGCAACGAGAAAACAAACCCTCATACAACATTTAATGCCATGAACTTATGAATTAAAGACTTGTTGCTCCGATTTAAGACCTTTTTAAGGCCTTATTTTGCAGAAGGGAGAATTAAAACTTTTAAGACCTTTTTAAGACCCGCGGAAACCCTGCACAAATCTGTGAACCTCTTCAAATGTACAACACCTGATGATGACATAACACGTGCTGTGTGATTGTGGTTTAGGTGCGTTTAAGTGCTGGTTTGTGTACCTGATGTAGTCTCCGCTGGGATCGGTCCTACGGCCGAAACCTACAGGACAGTAACAGTGGAAGAATTGCTGGAAGAATGCACTGCAGGACAGCCACATCCAGCTGCCTGCGTTCACGCTCCAATCCGCATCCAACAACAGCTCTTCAAATACCTGAGAGAGAGAGAAAACGAGCGAGAGACCGACAGAGAGAGACACAAAGAGATGGAGAAGGAATGAAAGAACAGAAAAGGAGGAAGGAAAATTGAGAAAAAGGAACAAAACGACAGAAAAGGAGGAAAAAAACAGAGGAAAGAACGATGAAAGGAAATCAGAGGAAAGGAAGGAAAACAGGAAGGAAAAGGAAAAAAGCACAATAGGAGTTAGAGAAAGCAAATTGTGAATTCAGCATGCAAAACACCCTGTTTTTATTATTACTCATTTACTTTCATTCCACTTTCCCAGCTGATCCACAGGTCTCCCCGGGTTAGGAAACAGGCCACGGCGTGCCGGGCCAGGTGGTGAATCCAGCCCTCCTGTCTGAGCTGGGTCATGATGGCATCAATCCAAGGGAACCCTGTCCGACCCTCAGCCCACTTCGCCAGCGCCTCTGGGTTATGATCCCATGGGATCTGCACGCAAATGGGGTTTCCTTCCATACGGTCAAAGTTAGGGTTGTTGGTGGCTGCTGTATAGAAAAACTCTCGCCATAACAGTTGGCCGAAAAGAGAAAGGGGAGGACTGGAGTGTCTTCGCAGCTGGAGGAGAGCAAGAGATCATGACAAATGACATTCACATTTTCAAAACTCGTCAATGCATGTAAAGCAATCAAATGTTGAGAACAGCGGTGAAATATATTCATTAATAACTATACCTGTACATATTGTGGCATCCCCAAAGGCTAGATACTAGGTCCTCTAATTTTTTTATTTACTTATATATGCTTCCATTAGGCTAGTATAATTAATAGATGTAACATCCCCTTTAATCAGTGTATATATTTTGGCAGACACTTATCCAAGTGTGCTCAAAGAATACATATTTTATGACTGAGTGGTCTTTAAGGATCGAACCCACAACCTTTAAGTCACTAGCTCCTCTCTACCAATTGAGCTACAGGAACCCTTAAAGATGTTTGAGACATTTTTTGTGTTCATTAACACAAAATCCACTGATTCCAGTCCTCAAACAGTGCCCTTAAAATAACACTCACCTTCATATAAAGATCCCGCAGATTGTAGTAAAACACACGACATGACAGACAGCCGAATCGTAGGTATGGACTGAGTCCGGTTGGGCTGGCAAACAGGGACTGAGCAGTTATTTTAGGCCTCTCGAAATTTGCTACCCAGGCCTGCATACAAACGAAATAAGTTAACTAAAAGTAAAACGTTCAAAGAAGAAAAAACTCTTGAAGTGAAAACAAAAAAAAGGGTAAAAAAAACAAAACATTATTATATATAATAATTTGTCAATCACTTAAATGCATTCCTCTTATATAAAACTTCAATATTGTGCATGAAGCAGCTGGATGTCTCACCTTCCTGTCCAGGTGTTTATTGAGTCTATCCAGGGCTTCAGTCTCACCACCCTTCCATACATAAGTCCGGTCACCCCGAGTCACAAAACCTGATGATAACAGGTTAAAAAACATCTGTTTATCCCACTGGCTTATTTTTAAATCTCCCATTAATTAATTTTTTCACTATGTTACTGTCAAACATTTTTTTCTTTGGGGGAGAAGAGTTGACATTATTACATTAGCTTTCAAATGCATACAAATAGCCATTAATAAGACATTAATTGCAAACAACTAAAGAGGTATTTATATATATATATATATATATATATATATATATATATATATATATATTAAATAATTATAAATTAGGGCTGTCAATCGATTACAAATTTGAATCAAATGAATTACACGATGTGCCGATTAAATCAAATTAATCACACATCAATATATACTGCCATAGGCCCCAAATAACATAATAAAAAAAAATATATACAAATATTTATATTTAAATAATATTTCATGTAAAAAAAAAATACATACCATTATACACACATAGAGGCATCAGACAAGCAAATAATTTAGACAATAAAAAAAAAAGTGTCTTTATAAGTCAAAATATTGTTTGCTTTTTAATTTCCAAATCATTGAACATAACACTATTACTGCTCTACATCCCAAAAGTGCTCAATTGTCTGTTCAGCTGGAGTGCTGACTGCCCCCTACTGTATCAAGGTGGTATATCAAGATTTAATTGCTTCAATAGTAAGAACATTCCGAAATACATTATTTACATACAGGTCGGTGGCATGATGAATATTACATTTTTAAACATGTTTTCTTCCCCCATACAATTACTCACTAAATTAATGTGGTAAATTGACAGTCCTATTATAAATATTAAGACAGTTTCCAATTCACTGGGAAGTGTTTTCTTCTTTTAATTATGCAGGTTTTGCACAGCCTCAAGCATTTTTTTTCCTGCTGTTCCCAACATGATATATATATATATATATATATATATATATATATATATATATATATATATATATATATATATATATATATATATATATATAGAGAGAGAGAGAGAGAGAGAGAGAGAGAGAGAGAGAGAGAGAGAAAAATCAGTTCCTACCCAGCTCCTCTAGTGAGGGCACTCCATAGCGCTCATCATGATTGTCTGAGATCTGGGTCCGACACCTGGCCATCTGCTCTGGAGTGATGGTTGGCAGAGGTTTCCTGGGCAGTTCCAGTCGGTTCACAATGGCTTGAAATCTCTTGAAGGTGAGGGGGGGACTATGGTTATTCATTTCAATGATCCTGAGGGAAAAGCAAAAGCATATTAGTTTCTACTGTCCTACAACTTTTTAATTTTTTCTCTAGGGATGAATATTAATAAAAGCTTCTTAAAGGAAACAATAAGGGGAAAATGTCTTCCAACCAGTTTTTTATTAATCCTGTTGACTTGAGTGCGTTTCAGTGTTCTTGCTTTTATTATGTGATAAAATACACGGCAAGTGATTAAAAAAAAATATAGCACGGCTATGGACACAGATCCCACAGTTTTTTCGAATTTTCCGATAATTTTTGAATACTGGATAAGGGCTTTTGCAGTGTTTTATCAGGGTTCCCACTCTTTTCAAGGCAGAATTTTCCAGGATATTTTGTGTGCCCACCAAGTAAAATATTTAAGCAAAAAACCACATGTGCTCCTTTAACTCAAGCTTCATTTTGCCGTTTCATGTGTTTTTGACAGGAGCTTCTCACCTCCAGATAAGCGGTTCCCTACATGGCCCAGTGTGATTATTAATCTCTGTAAAGCTGTGATTTATTTAAATAAATACATAAGTCTGTATGTGCTGCACACTTCAGAGTGCTCTGACCTCTGTCATCTCCTACACACAAGAGCGTGCATGATTATAATGATGAGGTGTTTTCAGCGCAGGGCTCCAGACTAAAAAAAATTACTTAGGAGCCATTGGCTCCTAAACTGAAACATGAAGGAGCCAAATGGCTGTCTCGATTTAGATTGGCTTTCTATCTTGTTTTGGAACAGCAAAGACAAGGAAGTTCACACCCCTTTCATAATTTATACACATACAGTACTGTGCAAAAGACTTAGGTACATAAGATGTTTCACAAAAGCATTTGTCTTAAGATGGTTATTTATATCTTCAGCTTTAGTGTGTCAACAGGAAATATAAATGTTAGATTCCCAAACGTTACTTTTGCAAATAGAATAGAACAGAAGAATCCTGCAACAGATGTCATGACCCCCCCACAAAGCCCCCCCCCCCCCCCCGAACATTGTGTCAGTCAGAGATTATATAAAGTTACAGAGGCTATTGAGACAGCCTAAATAGATAGAAAAACTGTGGTGAATTCTCCAAAAAGCTTGGAACGTCCTATATGCCAACAACCAAGAAAAACTGTCCAGGTGTACCTAGGAGAATTGGGGCTGTTTTAAATGAAAGGTGGTCACACTGAATATTGATTTAGCTTTTTTTACATTTACTGGAATTTGTATGCTTTTCATTCATAAATCAAAACTATTTATGGCATTATTTTTGAAGACATCCTCAACTAAGCAACATTTTTCACAAGTGCCTAAAACTTTTGCACAGTACCGTATAAGAGATAAAATATTTTAAGTACAGCTCTTCAGAATTTCTCTCTCTCAAAAAAATTAATTATAAATATTTATGGTTTTTAAATATTGCCTTAGTCTTTCTTTATTGTTACCAGATGGCCCAGACACAAATACTACAAGAGTGCAAATTGAATGAAATCCCAGATGCTATTTATTGTGCTACTCCAATCCCAATCAATAATTACCAGAAGAAAAAAAAAAAAAAAAAAGTGGTACACAATAAGGAACTATTAATGATAAAGAAGCCCGAAATACACATGGGACTCTTATTGAAATGTCTGCACTCCCAGATGTGAGTTCACTGACAGATGATTCTCTGAGAAAGTGACTGATACACACTGCTAACCTGAGCTCAAAACCTCAGTTTTTTTTCAGGTATTTCGTGAAAAAGATCCGGTTCAAAACAGTAATTTGTTCACGACTCTCTCGCACTGGGTATGTTGTTGCGTGCAGTGCAGCGATCTAGTCAGAAACAGAACGGGTGAAAAGTGGCGCGAGACATACTGGTTCTAAAAATATATTCAATAACTCACAAGATGATATCTGACGAAACTGCATATGAACGCACACAACCCGATTGTCGCCAGTTGCAACTAGATTTTAAAGTAATGTCGCAATTGCGACCATTTTAGTCGCAGTCTGGAGCCCTGCAGTGTATGAACGCCCGGCTTAACATTCATTTTGAAGCACGCATCAATTGCAGATTATATATTTAATTAAACAACATACTTTTGCTCTTTAATTATCACACTAGGACATATCGCAATTTAACATTTTCATCCAAATGTGTCATATTCCATGACTTCCTGCGTTTTATAGCTAATGTAATTGTTATGACTAGATTCCGTAATTCTGTCCATTTTTCCTCATACTACATGTGGTAACCGTGGTACAAGCAGACTGCGATTGTTGAATTATTGAAGATTTATTAACATACCTAGGTATTACGGCCAAATCACCATGCTACCAACCCAGGGTGTGAAAAATATTTTCCAGGACAAATAATTATTTTCCAAGAAATTTAGGAATTATTCTAATTTTCCATGACTGTAAAACTGCATTGCAGAATTCCAGGTTTTCCAGGATGCGTGGGAAACCGGTTTATAGACATTTAATTCGAAAAGAGCCATTTCTAACCAATTAGGTATTTGAAAGCTGACAGAAATGTATCAACTTGAATGTAAATTCACCATGTAAAATGGCCATGACTTTTCTAAGCCAAGAAATCACAATTCAAAAATTCCTCTGAATATCCAGGCTTTTTATGACCTTAAGAACCCTATATAAAGGGAATCAAGTATTCCAGAGAACTATGTATTGACAACAAAGTCTTGCATGATTGCAAGAAATATCACTTAAGGAACATTACGCACCAATCTGCTTCAAATATCACGAGGTGGTGCAACAAAAATCCAAAAGAATTGGAAACAAGTTCACTAAAGTCATTCTCAATTAACTGGGACAGTTCGTCTGGCAGCATGTCCAGAGAGAACACAATTCCCTACGTTCTAAAAATGCCCCAAATCCAAGCACACGTCTCTCTTGGCAGCACTGATACACTCTGGGAGAGGAGCTAATAGTCACAATGTCTCTTCTAAGACTGAAACAACAGTCTTCACACATTAATAGCCTTTCCCTTATTTATAGTCCTGATCTTATACAACTCTGTCCATATATGTCTGGGGTTGAGTTCCTGCTATTGGCCTGTTATCTCTGCACGGTGCAGATTCAGGGGGCACCGTGTGCTTGTTAGGAAAAGCCCAGTGCTTAGCTTGCACATGTCTGCAATGGTGACTCCTATGCTGAGCTATTTCACCCTCCCACTCACAGCACATGTTTTAGAGTGTGACCGCCAGCACCGCTGTTCTACCAACAGATGGCAGAAGCAAGTCACATTATATCTGATTATGTCTCTTATCTACTGCATGTCCATTCTTTCGAGACATTCCCACTGTAAAGGGTGTTAAATGTTTATACAAGAAAAAGTTTGGAACCACAGTGGGAAAAGAGACGAGAGTAAGGATTTGAGGAGAATAACGAAAGATTCCAATAATTCATGGAATAATTAAAGGGATATTGTTTATTAACTTGGGTGACCAGAGAACAAGAACAAAGTATCAGCTGTCTTTCGTACATTGCAAGAAATGTTATATTGCCTCTAGCCACAAAAATGATTGTGATGCCAGTCACAATATTTTAAAGATGGATAAAATTAGAGCATGTCGGAAAATTTTCAATACAGTCCATCCAGGTGACAGATAATAATCGTAGTGCAACCTCAGTGAAGAAGAGTGCTGGATATTGATTACACGCACACAGACAACCCACACTTGCGATTACACAGGCGCATGCATGCAAGCTCACACTATTCCCGCTCAACGAGGAGTAGAGTCTGGGCATATTACCAGCATCAATCCCATTTATATAACCTACGCAAAGGGCACTTGTTTTACATTACACATCAGGAATAGTGGAATCTGCGTGTTGATCTGTGCGGAGAGTCATGCTCTCCTATTGGGTAATAGTCTCGGGGCAGCTTGAGAGACAAAATAGCAAATAAACAGCGTTACTAGCCACTCACACATCATGTTAAAAGCACTGGCCCGGTTTACAGTGTAATCTAGTCAATGGTTGTTCCTCAATGTGCATTTTTATGCATTCTAGCATTCTTGTGGACTCATTCAACATTGTTCAGAAAAACGCAAGATGAAAAATGCAACAGCTAATGCTTACGCTATTTTTTCCCATGACTATACTAAACACCATTTGGTTAACACTGTAATTTACTGCCAAACTTCCCATGTGCTCATTTGCCATTTTAGCAACATTTTCTTTTCAGCAAAAAAAATAAATAAAAAAACCTTGTGTTAACAGCCTTTTTCACAAGTAAAAATGTTAATGGATGCTACAAATAATATTTTTATTACACGATATAACTAAGGGAAAAGTTGACTGGGTTATGTACAAGGTACTATAATTAATTCAAGAACAATATAACTCAGTGAGAGGTTTCGATGAGAACTTTCCTGGGCTGCATTTCCCAAAAGCATCGTAAGCCTAAGTAGATCGTAGAAACCATTAGTGCCAATGGTCTCTATGATCAACTTAAGCTTACGATACTTTTGCGAAACACAGCCCTGGTTGGTTCATTTAAACGGTTTATTGAAGAAAAAAATAAAATAAAAATACATCGATTTTATTAGCCTTTTATTTGTCCATTAATTTTCATAGAGTGCATCAGTAGACTCATTTCACTATCCTTCAAGGCTGTATAATTAATCAAAATAACATAAAAATGGAGATATCATAAGGTTTGTGATTATTTAACTGCCAAATGCTGCAATTAAAGACAGATAAACATGGTCTGTGTGTGCTTCAGAATGAACTAGAGATGAACGATACCAATTATTTTCTTTTCGATCCGATACCAAGTACATTTAGGCCAATATCTCCGATATCGTTACCAATACCTCTATTTAACTGAATTTTTATGAATTCTTTGGATAAAATTAGTAACTTTATTATTACTTCATTTTTTTTTATACATTTATGGGCCCAAACAGAAAATTATTAGGTTGCTTTGTTTACCTTTTAAAAATGTTAGAATAAGCACATATAAAATATCAAAGTTAACCATAAATAGTATTTTATGGTTACTATTAATAAAAATAAGTCACCATGGATACTATAGTAATGCTCTAGTAAAACCATGGTCAATTGTATCAAAAACTTGGTTACTGCCAAAAAGAAAAAATGTGGTCACTACAGTCATGGTTAAATGTGACTAAAGTAAATCCATGGTGGGTTTTCATAAGGGTATCATTTATTATCAAGGATTAAAGATCATTATCAATGTTTTAACATCTCTGAATTTAAACAAACCTGTAAAAATGGTCAAACAAGCCCATTATAATACATGTCACGTCTAGGTGCGTTTTTCTGTCATTATCACAGGAAAGCATTGCTCCCTCTTTGAATGAGCACTATGACTGAAAGGATGAGTACTGTCTGACTGCTAGTGTATTTTAGCATTTCTGGTGAGTCAAGATGTGCAGAAAAAAAAATTGTTCTGGTGCTATGCAACTATTCGCTCATATAATAATTTTTTCCATTACAAACTTATGAGATGCATTAACATTCATGTAATCGATATTCTTGATACCACAGCAGTATCGATACTTTAGCATCGATCCTCCCATCCCTAGAATGAACTGACGATGCGCTGATCTGCGTGCATGCACGGGGCAGCGGGGCTCATGAGCTAGTGTTTTTAGTGCAGTTCACCTGCATTGTGAAGTACCGCAGGTTCAAGCATTCGTGCAATTCCAAACATTAGTAACCGCTATAATGGTAATATACACATCAACAAAAGCGGAACAGTAAAGGAGAATTTGGCAGTGGTTCACAAGATGCGCAACGCATAACTGTCAAACAAACATTGCCCTTTCCATGTCATAAAAAAAGCTCCTGGTGTAGGCGAATATACGATATATTGAATATCATACAATTTCTGAAAAATATTGATATAATTTCTGAAGACATATCACCCAGCCCTAATGATGAATGTGCCGTCACCCACCTGTCTGGATTGTACAGCGTGTGAGTGTTTCGTACCACGGTTTCCACACCGTACTCCTGTGCCATTTTAATGATGGCGGCGTCTCTTTCTTTCCCATAAGGTTCCGAGTCATATTCAAATGTGAGACGCGTGACATTCCACTCCTGAAAGAGACAAAGAGATTAGATACCCACAGTAGTCATTTCTGCACAACCAGTACCAAAATCCCTAAATCTTCCATTGGTCAGACAACCGGATAGTTCTGTAATGTTTTGATAGGGCAGATTTGCTCACAGTTCAGGCATCGCTGTCTTATGTAAGCAAGTTTTACTCGACACAAGAGCAATATTTACCGATTACATATTTTAGAGCCCAGCATAAATAGAAATGTCTATTACTTTTACAGGCCTGGAAAGCATTTTAACATGGAAAACAAAATTGACGTATTTCACATTCACACATGGTCAAACTAGCTACAACAGGTGTAGCAAATCATGGTGGGCAACTCGAAATGGCACATTTGTTGCTTTTACCCCTTATTGTTCCTATCCATGTACAATACAGTAATATAAAAAAAAATAGTTGCATTAAATTGAGGTCAAAGCTCTTGAAAGCCAAAGTAGTAGGGAGTATGTCAGATGATTGGATCAGAACAATTTTGCATTTCAACACCAAAAAAAAAAAGTCTGAAAAGATGAGCATTACTAGTAATTTCCAAACCCTTTTTTATGTACTGTACAAATTATACTTGTACAAGGTCACATTGAATGGCTGATATCACAGGGTGCCCTTGCCCCCTGCGCTGATAACGAGCATCCTTGCATAAACTGCATAATTTGACCTGCCAAAGGGACCATCCAACCCACTTGCATATGTCTGACTGATGCTTTGCATTCTTAAGAGAGACGACCTTTCATTACACAAACCACCTTCAAATCCTGGTTGCAAATCAATCAGCACAGGAATCAGAAGCTTAGCTGAATTTACTGGAGCCAATTGAGGAAGGGGTTAAAGGTTTGTGCATTTAAAGGATGAATATTATAAGAAATTCCAACCAGAAATATTGATTTTGCAAGTATGTTTCGAGATTTCACCAACTTAATTCAAAGTATTTCTACTAGATTTTACATTAAATATGAGTTTTCATGTCCGTAGAATAAAACTGTAGAAGTTTTAGGGTTAGGAGAAAAGGTGCACTCAGTAATTTTCCTCATTTAAAAAGTTTACCTTAAAGAAATCACTTATTTTGAAACATGTATATAAAATCACGATCACTCACATGAGATGAAGACTCCAGTCATATCAGTTACCTTATAAAAGCCATTTTATTTGACATGGAGAGGGTTCCCTCATGGGGGCTGCCATGTTAGATTCACATGACCAGCTGAATACTAATTTAATCGCTCTCTTATTGGACATCACGGCAGACGGCGAATAGTGTAAATCTACAATGGCATCAGTAAATGAAAACTATTGTTTGAGTGCAGCTTTAAATGACCAATAATAAAAGTTACGCTTGCCTCAGCAGGCCACACTGATTTACATTTATAGCACTCAAAAACACTAAAATTTACTCAAATGTACTTAAATTGCTTCAACAATTATTTTGGTTGAAAATTCAAGTTTAAAGAACGAAAAAGGAAACTTAATTTCCAAACAGATGTGTAAAGTTGTGCGATAGATTATATTCACTAAAGACCACTGGAAAAAACATTCCAAAAATGGAGGGTGTAATTTTTGCATATACAAACAGAATTGCCAAAATAAACATTGTTTTCAAACAGCTTATCCAAATACTCCCGCCGTCTTCCATTGAACGAGCAAACAACGAGTCGTGCCTCAAAATCCCACCATTGGTTGAGTCAATGTTGCTGTGTTGGGTGGCCCGGATGCTCAAACAAACATATTTATTTTAATAGTGTGCACCACAGTCATAGAGCAGGGCTTTACGTTAACATTTTTTTTTAGGAGTGCTCGTGCCCAAAAATGAACATTTTTAAGGGGCACATCCAGAGGTTTTTTTTTTTTTTAAGACTTCTAACTTTTAATGTGTTATAATACAACTGACATATGATTAAGCAGCTATCAATAATTACTAGATAATTCAGATGCAAAATATATAGTTACATGATAGATAACAAGACAGTAGACATCTTCTCTGATGAAGCTTTTTCACAATCATTTTTTACGTTAATCTTACAGGCAACACCAAACAACATCAGTCCTGACTGATCACCTTATTATCTGAAAAACAAAAAATATTAATAACACTTTATACCGTACTCATAAGCCATTAAACAAAATAATTCTTAACAAGTTTTAAGTTGATGAACGTTCATATGAAAATATATTAATCAAACTTTCATGATATTAACAATGATTTGATTGCATTTTAAGTTTTAAATAATCATCTGTTAACAATGTATAGTGCAATGATGGTTGATAATGATATTCATTAAAATGTTAAAGTATTAACAATACATTTTCTATAATTTAATTGCATTCTTTATTGAAGATGTCCGTTTTTGCATTTGTACATGACGTTTTGTAATTGTCTTGCTTGTAATATTTGCCCATTTCACAGATTTCATGTTGCATGTAACACCTTAACCACCATTCTTACCAGCTTATCCAATGTGCACATGCCTCTTCATGGTTTGAGTTCAAAAACAGAGAATAGCACAATTTGTATTTATTTATTATAATTTTGGGGGATATTCTCCGCTTTTTGTCCCCAATTTGGAATGCCCAATTCACTCTAAGTCCTCATGGTGGCGTAGTGACTCGCCTCAATCTGGGTGGTGGAGGACAAACATCTGTTGCCCCCGTGTCTGAGACAGTCAATCCGCGCATCTTTTTGCACGACTTGTTGAGTGCATTACCGCGAAGACCTAGAGCATGTACAGGCTTCACACTATTCCCTGCACAACTCACCACGCCATTTATTTTTATTTTTTTAAACAAGACAACTTTTGGGAGTAATCCTCAAAGTATTGGTGTGCATGTAAACGAGTCAATATCATGAGAAAAAAGCAACATTCACTAGTAAGCAACTTGTACTTTTATTTGTTTTTGTTTATTAGGCGAGATACATTTTTTGATGGAGTTTTTATTCTGATGGTACTGTATTAGCTAATAAGATCAGATGTCCCTCGCACCAGTGTGCCACACACTTTATGCATGCACTGTATAGCCCTGCAGAGTGTTTAAGAGAATTTTTAAGGAAATCAACCTACAAAGGGCTTACTTATAGTTGTCAGCTTATTAAACTGGGAGAAAGTATTTTAATATTGAAACAGTTTCACACGTCAGCTTTAATATTTATGCTACATATCTGAACATAATTTATGAAATGACAATTTAATATTCCAACTTTTGCACCAAACAAAAGCCCCCACAAACAGCAAAACAAACTTCAAAAGACACATTCAGTTCCACAGTGATGCTTTGCTATTGAAAACTAACCATAAAAGTTCTCAAATCAGAACTTTATATATGACCAAGCAGAAATCTTAAGGACAAGGAAGCGTGTTGTATAAGCACGGGACTCTAATGGCAGTGCCGACATAGGTAAAGTGGGTAAGGCAAGGTTCAGCAGCCTACATGCAGACCATGTTTGTCTTTTTATAGAACACACACAAAAACAGTTGACAATCACTGAGAGAGTGGCAAACAACTTAGGCTGGGATTTAAACGCCACCATGCCACAGTCAC
This sequence comes from Moxostoma hubbsi, assembly GCA_032164185.1. NCBI lineage: Eukaryota > Metazoa > Chordata > Actinopteri > Cypriniformes > Catostomidae > Moxostoma > Moxostoma hubbsi. Next base: position 10,064,971 of record JAVLUX010000040.1, read on the forward strand.
CTTGGATCCTTCCATTATGCCCTATGTCACGTAGGCAATTTTGATAAATCCATCATCACATTTATCACACTGATCCTGTGGTGGGTCAGCGCTCAGTCACGACACCCATTACTTCATAACAGAACACTGGAATTGTTGATGTATCTACAATCAGCTTGTTAAAGCAGGAGAGATCAAGTATACAGATCAGTGTCTGCACGTGTCCTCAACACATTACAACTATGAATGTCAAAAGTACAGGCACTTCGGTACCAAGTCTACACTAAAATTTTTAAATAAGTACCGAGCACAGACTCAATTCGATACCCGCATGCTGTCTTTTGTACTGAATAAAAGTTTGGTAAACAAAAATGCTATGATATTTTCAAAAGTAATTGTTCTGTTTTCATTTGAACAAAGTTTCATGAATTAATTTGATTAGATGAAATCATTCTAAACATGGAATTCTGAAATATCAGTCAAATAAAAGGTAACACAAGATTTGAGGAAAAATAAAACCCTAAAACACTAAAGCAATGAGTCCTTAATTGTGAAACACTTGAAGGACACATGCATTGTATAAACGTTGTGCATGCACAAAATTGATTTTGAAATGTGCGTACGCAATATTCCACAAACATATCGGGATTTATAAAAAAATAAACTTGCCGTAAATGTGCGCGCACTGCCCGGACACTCTTGACTGTGCGTTAAGCACTTGAAACAGAAGTAATCGTTATCAATCCAATAGTAGGCTATATTATTTATATGTAACTAATTAAAAAGGCATTCAAACATAAGCTGTAATAGGGAAATATTGGTTTGGGGTGTGCTGCGTTTGGAGAAAATTCCAATGTCATCATAGAGAAGGAACTTAAAGTAACTAAAAATGACATGAAGATTTCTTAGTTTTAGATTCTGCTCTATTACAGTCATGTACTGGGATAAGAATGTCACTGTAATGCGATGCGCACTTGACTGACGTGAAATGGCTCAGTAAAATGGACAGTAGCTATAAGACCACATTAAGCAGTCGAACATATCATTGGAGAGACATGTGTCATCAGAAACAGTATTATACAGCTGCAAACAGGTACAATAATGCACAAAATATACGCATCAAATGTGCTGCCAGCTCCACTTCAGTTAATTTTCCGTTCTGCTGTTTTTTTTTATATATATAAAAGGTTTTCTGAGAAGCAAAATTGCTTAGGTTAGATTTATGTCTGCAAAGATAAAAACATTTTACCAAGGGTATATTTTTATTTAAACAAGTTCATATTTTAATAAATAATGTTTCTCCATGGTGCAGCATTTAACCTTTGGGCACATGTGCCATTTGCAGTCTTATCTCCTATAATACAGTTTCCGTACCGATAAATACGGAAATCATATGTCTGGATAGTGAAATGCATATAATAATTGTATGCAGATGAGGATATGCATGGTAAAAACAGGCGTTGTACACTCCATATATGGTTATTTGGGGAGGAGACGGTGTGGGGAATGAATCACGTGCATGTACGCACAATCTTCAGCTAGCTGAGATTTATTAAGGGAACTATGTGCAGGTTCTGGTGTATGTACGTTTTTATAAATCTGAATTTTTTGTGTATACACAAAGTCTGACTTTTGTGCTTACGCACACTTTTAGGGAGAATCTAAGCAGAGTTTTATACATGATGACCCTGGTCTGTATCTGAACCACTTGGAAAATGTTCCAAAATTGTTTTGATATTAAAAGACAAAATGAGACAAGACAAATGTCTGGAGTTGTACTGACCTTGAATAGCCTGGGAAAGACATCCGTTGGCTGTCCCCGCACCACAAACAGCCTTGAATTCAGTTTCCTCAAACTTGTATCTAAATCCTCTAAAGACTCCAGTAAAAATCTGTCGGGAAGAAAGTTTACTTTTATTCGTATTTGGTGAATTAAAATATGATAATACTCAAAATATTTGAAAAATTAAGATTGATTTTCATGGCATACACATCTCACTCTACAGAAAAACTTAGTGACCTTACATTCTTGCTCATAACAGACCTTGCAAGAAGTTTCAGAAGTTATTTCTAAAAGTTAACAGAAGTTATCCTGTAGAGAGCGACAGCTATTTTTATATCACACCTAGCTCCCTGTTTTGTCTTGTCAACATTTGGGGCAAATTAAAATGATTTATTTTAAGAACAAAAGCCTATGATATCGTAAATATTGCAATTAGCACTAAATCATGGACTAATGATCAGTGGTTGTTAATAATTTCAATAGGTTTCAAGCACATTGCTTGATGCACATCTAAATAGAAAATATAACCTCTTTGTGGTAACACCATTTATGAGGCTTCATATTTAAATTGATCATTTACTTCAATTAACTGTATTTAATTCAAATTCATACTTTTAACTTTTATATTGTATTCGCTCTGCTTGAATCAAACTCACAATAGTTGTTATTGTTATACAAGCAAACATGGATGCTCATATACTCATGAATGAATGAATTCAAAGATTTGACAGGGGACCTGGTTTAACTGCATTCATCTTTTTTGACAATGTTACAAAGCAGTAGTAAATGTTATGAAACGTTTTTATTAAATTTTTCCAGATTTTTTTTTTAGAAAAACAATAAATCTCGGTATGTCCGATCAGACATCACGCGTGAAACAGAATCGCTCCATCACGTGACTTTCGCTATTAAACTAGCAAACTGTGCGCCAGCTCGAGTTTACGTGCTCAAAGAGACACACGCGTTTAACCAATGACGCAATAATTAAATTAGGAATTGTAGGTCTTATATCAAACACAAGCGAGCAAGAAGGCGTGAGCACAACGCCAGGCTGCGGTTAGCTTGAACCTTAATTGGTCTCAGCATAGTGACTGCAACACCAAAATTATACATCGGTTCATGCATTGATGTTCAATATTTATCCCATATAGTTTTAAATATCAATAAACTCAGCTGGATTGTATTTAACTGTTACAAACTGAGCTGAAGTGTCCAGTTGACTTAAAAAGTTTGTTCACGCACTATGAACAGCAATTGGGCCTTTTACGACACTGAATAATACCGTATGACAATTCACGTTACATAAGATTTCTGTGAAGCATGAATAACATTAAATCAAGCAATTTATCTCATGTTTATATTATGTACGCAAAATTATTTTCGATGACAGACTACCAGCTAGCACGTAAGGTGGGATGGCGCACGCGACTGCCAAAACATCCCGGCGTCTGAGTGCACACGAGCTGCGCAGTTACCCTCCACCATTTTTACCAAATGCAATTGTACTACAACCAGCCCGTTAATGACTGTATCTATTGTTATTTATCACAAATCAGGCCCCTAAACTAACCTCCATCTGTTGATTCCAACATTGGCGGAACCTGCGAACCACGGGTCCAAAATATAAACACAGTGTACGGTATCCGCGCCATTTAGAGCTTCCTGCAAAGCCGGATTATCGTGCAGCCGCAGTCCTTTGCGAAACCAATGCACGGAATTCACCACCATAATTACGATTTAGTCCATCCTAAAGGTCCAATAGAATTCGACGGTAGTCCTGACGATAAATAATTCCTGATTTCAGTCGTTCCTTAGCCACATTCTCTATCTCTCTCTCTCTCTCGTATGAGATTAAGAGCAGCCACAGCGAACGCAATCATTTCCCGCGTCCATTGGGCAGAAGCACGACACGTGTACGGATTATCAAAATGAGTGACTTGGGCTCGCGAGCGACTATTGGTTCGCCTCCACGTTGGAGATCCAGCCCCGTCACGTTTCTTGGGTGTGTTGTTCATGGGAAACAATCGTCAGGTTATGACATCGGTTCACGCAACTGCTGGAAAAAAAAAAAAAAAAAACCTGAACGTGACCGGAGAGTTATTTTGGACTGTCACACAATGTTTAGCATATGGGAAGTGGTTAGAAAAGATGTACGGAGAATGGGAAATATATATAAGGAATAGTTTACAAAAATAAATAAATAAATAAAATACAAATTCTCACATCATTCACACACCCTCGTGCCCATTCCAGATGTGTATGACCTTCTTTCTTCTGCAGAACACAAATGAAAAATATCTCAGCTCTGTAGGTCCATACAATGCAAGTGAATGGTGTCCAGAACTTTGAAGGTCCAAAAAGCACATAAAAAAAATCATTGAAAAGCACATTGAAAAATCACTACGACTCCGGCATGGTAGGGGTGAGAAACAGGTCAACATTTAGGTCCTTTTCAACTATAAATCTCCACTTTCACTTTCACATTCTCCTTCTTTTGTTTTTGACAATTTGCTTCTTTCAGCATATCACCACCTACTGGGAGGGAGGAGAATTTATAGGAAAAAATGACTTAAATATGTATCTGTTTCTCAACAACGTCTATCATATCACGTCTGAAGATAAATATTTAACCATTGGAGTCAAGTAATTATGGATTACTTGTATGCTGTCTTTATGAGCTTATTTGAGCTTCAGAGTTCTGGCCACCATTTACCTGTATTGAATTGACCAAGAGCGCTGAGATATTCTTCTGAAAATCTCCATTTGTGTTCTGGAGACGAAAGAGAGTTATACACATATAGGATGGCATTTGGGTAAATGATGAGAGAACTTTCATTTTGGAGTAAACTATACCTTTAATGCAGTTGTTATTTGTAAGTATTTCTTGGGACAATGCATGGAAAATACAGAATAAATGTGGTATGAATAAAAAAGTGAAAGAACAAAGTTGGAAACTTTGAGAGAAAATTGGGATGTCTGAAAAAATAGGAATTTTTTATGTGATTTTAAAGATGGTATTTTGGGTCATAAAGAAAAGAGTGCATTTAATTATATTTTTTGTAAAATACTATATAAACAAAAAATAACAGGCTCTTTGTTGACCAAATTTCTCACATGTCTAAAGGATTTAAAAAAAGAAGCATTGAAAGGATGTTAAGTAGAGTTGAGTAAAGTGAAGTAACTGCTATTTATATTAAATGTAAGATTATTTTCTCTGGCAATGTAAATTTTTCACAGCCCAGTCCGCCACTGACTGGCCCCAAAGTGCTTCGGCCCACCGGGAAAATGCCCGGTATGCCAGATTACCAATCCAGCCCTGAACATTAGGCTATTAAATGAATTCCTTTAAAAATGCTATATCCACTCATTGCAAAAAAAATAAAAAATAAAATTTTAGTTTAGTTGCAAAATACATTCATAGACACAATTTACCCCATTTATGTATATAATTCGTTTAATCATATAGACCAACACCCAATCCTAACATCAAAAGGTTTTTAATATAATGAAAAATATAAATTCAGTCAACTGTGTCTAAAATTGGGACTGGTTGTGTATACTATAATGTTTTAAGGGTTTTAAGCATTTATTAAAATACTTTTCTGTTATTATATAAAACGTATACTATTTATAGGTCTATAATATATTATACCATTATATTATTATGAAATATTATACTATTATATTATTATGAATAATATCACATTAGTATTTTGTATATATATATATATATATATATATATATATATATATATATTGTTATTTTTTTGTTCTGTACTTATGTGTGCGCACTTTTTTATATTCATTTAGAATTAACAGCATGGGGTCTGTGCGTTCGGGTTGTAACGTGTTGCTTTAACTTGTGTGATTAATTGCCACTGTATGCACGTTTTAGAACTCTAAGATGATGATTATAATAATTGTAGTAATTGTATTTGGCTAATGCGTGATGATTGCTGTCTCACAGGCCCCCTGGCACAGTTAAGAACTAATGTGCAACCTTAACCCTGATTCGTACGTCATAGGGAACGGCATCCTCCAGTCCGGGCCACTAGAGGGCGCTCTCAGATTTAGCAAAAAAAAATAAACCTATGTTTCTCAAGTTTATTATTTAACCATGTGCGAATGCCAAGCGGCATTTTTGCGTCCTTGAAAGACACTGTGGGGAAGAGACGCCACTCGAAGAGTCGTTGCAAACGAAAGTGAGAAAATAAATATTTTCACATGGGTACAGTACATATAGGGTATACATGCCATTTTCCCTTTAGCTTACCCACACAAGGGCCATTTGAAGTGATTAGAACTTATTGAGTCATAATTTCAATATTTAAAATTCAGTCACATTAATAAACACAGTCACATGTTTTGTTCTGTTCAATAATATCCAGATTTGTTAAGTGATTGTTTAAACAATGCCCTAGTGGTTTCACCCCAGATACTTGTCTTGCCACAATTTATTAAAGGAATAGTTTATTTAAAGGAAAATTCTCTCATCTTTTACTCACCCTCATGCCGTTTTAGATGTGTTTGACTTTGTTTCTTTTGCAGAACACTACTGAAGATTTTTAGAAGACTCTCTCAGCTCTGTAGGTCCATAAAAAGCAAGTGAATGGTGGTCAGAACTTTAAAGCTCTAAAAAGCACATAAAGGCAGTGAAAAAGTAATTCATATGACCCCAGTGGTTTAATCCATGTCTTCTGAAGTGATCCAATCGAGATTAGTGAGAACAGATGAAAATGCAGATCAAATTCCCTTTTCACTATAAATCATGACATCAGCAGTCTCCTTGGCGATCATGATTTGAATCTTGATTACACTTCCTCACGCCATCAAGCGTTCTGCATATGCATCAAGTATTAGGAAGTGTAATCAAGCATAAAATCTTGATTGTGCCTAGAGACTGCAATGACAAGATCTATAGTGAAAAAAGGGTACTATTATGGTCTGTTCTCACCTAAAACCGGTTAGATCGCTTCAGAAGACATGGACTAAACCCCCGGAGTCACATGGAATACTGCTCTGCGGCTTTATTAGCTATTTGGAGCTTCAAAGGTCTGATCACCATTCACTTGAACTGTATGGACATATAGAGCTTATATATTATTCTAAAAATCTTAATTTGTGTTCTGCAGAAGAAAGACAGTCATACACACCTGGGATAGCATGAGGGAGAGTAAATAATGAGAGACATTTCTTTTTTGAATGAACTATCCCTTTAAAGGGTCTCAGACATGGCATGCTTAAAAACTAAGCGGAGGGCATAAAATCGAGGCTTACTCTTATAAGTTATATATTTTTTTCTCAGGACGACCAAGCCAATTTCAGATATTTCATGCGCTTTGATCAATAATGATAAGTCTAGATTGAATTTGCGGATATTCCAGACATTTGTTATGAATGGCCTGATAAAATTCTAGGTGTTAAAGGCTCTAAATTCAATCACTGACAAAGCAGAGGCAAAGTCGCTGACAACCAGGAACCTGCTCTGCAATAAGCCCTAAAAATTCCTGGCATATGTAATGATATCAGAGAGTTTTCTCATAGAGTAATCTGTTTTTATTACACAAAATCAGTCAAGGACAAAACATCTGAACTCTTTTACAACTGTCTGAGTTGACTGGCCCTCCAAGTAATTCTAAGATATTCCATGCAGCTGCAAATTAAATTCGTAATACCCTTGTGCAATAGCAAAACCGGGGTTAGTTGTTTCAATGGGATGTTGTCACAAAAGGCTTTATCTCAATAACTTTAAGGTTTTTAGTAGTGTTTTTTTTATGTTGATTTCAAACAACAAGATCAAAATTGTCTAAATAATAATTTTCCTTCATTTTAAGATAAAACTTCCAATCCATATTTTTTGTAATAGCTCTTGAGAAAACTGTAAAACCAAACTGGTGTACACTCTGGCAAAGGCCATCTATACAATAAAAAGTTACTTTTATGTGTTTCATATGCAGCGCTTTATTCTACAGATTTACTTTTAAAAATATTTGTTGACCAAAACAATGATTTGATATACAGTATTTGCATGCTACCTTTAACATTTTTGCTGTTTCATTTGTCTAATTTTTTACTGTTTACATTTAGCTGAAACCACTATAATAGATAGCTTAATGGCAGGTTCATTGTAGCAACTTACCCCATCATGTGAAAATATGCCCTGCTGATTAGGCATGTTGTCACAAGATCAACATGTGTTAAAAATACTGTATTTTATGTAGCCAAGACTTTAAGGTACTTTACGGTGCCTTTATAGAAACTGACTTTTAGCTTTAATCACGGTTCGGGTAATTTTGGAATTATTTGTAACAATTGATTATTATTATTTATTAGATAAAAATAGTTACCTTAATCTGAGTGGTACATGTCTTGGTGACTTTTCCTAAACTTGGTACCTGAACACGGGAAAAAACAATTGGACTAGATTCAATCTAGGTGGTCTTATCTAGTCTAGGTGGTTTTATCAAACAGTCTCCCGTTTGTACTGTTTGGGCCAAATTTGACCAGCCATAGGAAATGAATGGGTGAGACTTACAGAGCACTTTTTACATTTGTTATAAAAAAAAAATCAGTAAATCAGACACAAGGTAGAACACACACACATACACATAAATGAAGGGCTAAGACACTTAAACATCCACAATGTAGAACACGCACCCGCACACAAACACACACACACAAATAGATGAATGGGTGAGACTATAACAGAGCTTTTTTTTTTTTTTTTTTTTTTTGGTCAAATAAAAATTAATCATATGTTGTGGGTCAAATGTGACCCAACCAGATGGAATGGGGTTCTCTATTAGTAAGTGTACAAGGGTTAAAAATAAACCTACCCTGATTAATGTTCACTTGAGTAAAACGTTTGACATCTATCAATCTTTCCAATGCAAAATGTAGTAGTTCAGGAAGTCTGCACGTGCCTTAAAGAGCATCTTAGTAAAAGTATTTGATTTATTTTCAAAATCCCTTTTAGTTTCTCTCTGACATCATTCCATTCTAAAATGATTAACAAGCTCCGGCTCTTCTCTTTCTTATGTAGTAATGCTATATCTAATTTCATTAGAGAGAGTTTCCTGCTCCTGCAGTCTCTTAATCTGGCATTTCATAGGATTAAGACAAGGTCATTTTATTATTATACCATGCATTGATAGAGTTGGAAAGTATTTGCTGGCTATATAATGATCATCTTTTATCTCAAAATTTTGGCATGAATATATTAAGCAATACGAATATTTATTTGATTTGTAGCACATAAGGAAATCTACCAAATACACTATTAAACCAGATAATATAAAACTGATGTATGATGTTATGCAAAACAACCTTAGATATGAGCAAATATTATGTTGTTAGTTGTTGACCGTATGCAAGCATTGACCTCTAACATGGGTCAATGTTAAACCTCTTAATGTGACTTAATTAGAAAGATAATGGATTTGATAGGGACCCTATCAGTGAATGGTATCATTCAAATCAAACCAAGTCCCTAAGAGCCATTTCACAGTGGTTTAAGAATGTTTTATGTAAAGTGTTGTCCTTCAAATGAAAGCCAATAAGTTTTAGGTTCTAAGGATTGTTGTTCTGAGAGAACAGGTGGTGTCGATCTATGCTGTATTAGGTTTAATTCATGTCTTGCCAGGCACGAGTGTCCATGCCAGTTAACGCACGGGTGATTTATTGGATGTCTAACAGAGCTGGCATGGTGCAAGGCTGCAAAAGCAGGCCTGTGCTTTTAAATTACCTTTAAACGACAAGAAATAGGTGAATGAAAAGCCATTGTATAGCATAACAAAGCTATATTTGAAAATAAAAATATAGTTGATACACCTTTAGATCAGGGCTTTTCAACCAATGGGCGTGAGCTCCAGTCAAGTAGGTGCGAGATTATGTGAGTCGAGTCTTTTCAATTCGATATGTTCACTTTCTTTTCTTTTTTTGGGGGGCAGAGCGTTCCAATTTTTCCCATTAATTTTAGTGTAAGTGATCTGTCTTGGACTAAATAGTCTCTGGTAATGTGCAGTGCTGGGTAGTTACTTCTGAATTGTAATCTGGTACTGATTACAAAATACATGACTAAAATTATAGTCATTACCATAATATTTTTTTTGGATTACTTCTGACCTAATTCTTGTTTATTTGATGTCACAAGCATTTGAATAGGATTAGCGTGTACCATTTTGACCTACTGTAATGTTACCTAAATGCATTTAAAGGGATAATTTACCCCAAAATTCATTTTCTCACCCTCATCCGGTTCTCCCACACAGGTGATTCTGCCTGATTACCTTTCCTTGCAGCTCATTTATGGTGTGTTCCATTCAGTGATCTTTCCCATGCCCTATTCCCCTCGAAGACTTTACCATCAACTGTGATATATTTGAAGGGTGCTGAAAAAATTCAGAACTCACTATTAAGCCTTTATTATCATAAATTCAGTTTGAAGTTATTTTCCAACATGACTATCATGATTGTTCTCCCTTCAAAGTGACCTTCGGAGTGTGATTTATTCCATTTGGAACACAGGGGCACTCATTCTTCCTTTCAAATGACCGCTACTCTAATTACAAACATTTTTCCAAATCAGTGCAGACATTTTAGTGCGAGCTTGATGCCGCAACAGTATCCACTCTGACCATAACACCGCATCACATCTCGTTCATGAATCATACCGCAAACGTGTCTCGCCTCCTCACAGCATTCAAGCTCTCCTCGCCGTGCAGCTCCGATAACTATGAAGCAAGCACTTCTAGACTCTTACTATTCATCTCTAGACTATAACATGAATTCTAAAATTGAATTGAAATCTAAAAAAATCTAAAAAAAAACAAAAACTCAAAGTTTGAGATATATTCATAGAATTTCTTTTACAGGGCTTTTTTTTAATTGAATTTTATCCCCAATTTGGAATGCCCAATTCCCAATGCACTCTAAATCCTTGTGGTGGCACAGTGACTCACCTCAATCCGGGCGGCAGAGGACAAATCTCAGTTGCCTCCATGACTGAGACTGTCAATCTGTGCATTTTATAATGTGGCTTGTTGAGCGCGTTACCACGGAGACGTAGCACGACTCACCACTTGCCTCACTGAGAGCGAGAACCACATTATAGTGACCATGAGGAAGTTAACCCAACGTGACACTACCAACCCTAGCAACTGGACCAGTTGGTTGCTTAGTGACTGGAGTCACTCAGCACGCCCTGGATTCAAACATGTGACTCCAGGTTTGGTAGTCAGCGTCATTATTTGCTGAGCTACCCAGGCCCCCTGGGGATCCCCTTTTAATTTTCAGGCTCAACTATTCATCTGTTACCCCAATCGCCAGCAGCATTTAATGCTAAGCGATCCCCACACCCGTAGGGTTAACCCGTTTGCTGCACTGGCCCCTCCCATCGAATGATACATCTGGAGGTTGCAAACGGTGGAGTCCGGGACGGGGCGGCCCACCTAAGGTGGCAGGGGCCCACTCTTGACATTGGAAGTCCTGCGCGGCAGGTGGGAGGTTTACCCCATTCCTCCAGAGGGGCTGTCAATGCTACAGGCTTTGAAGAGTCCTCCAGAGCAACAGCAGCTCCCGTCAGAGCTCTTTACCATGCGGCAGCAACCGCCACTTTTTCTTCCGTGTTTCCGCCTATTTTCACTCTACTCTTACTCTACCTATCCTGTAGCTCTCAGTTTTCTATTCCCCAAGCATGATGCATGACAAGTTTGGGAGGAGCATGTTCATTTCATCTGACCAATCACATCGCTAGAGTAAGCGTATATAAACAGATGCTTACATCCATGCTGAGACAATTCCTCCAGCATCCCTCCACCACCCCATTCATTAAAAACTCAACAAGCTTGAACTTGGGTCAAGTCTTAAGCCTCAAGCCTTGAGCCTTCCTCCAGGGAAAGCAAGCCAAACACGTTTACACTATCCTCATGGCAGGATACATAAACTTCCGAACTACTGAACACCCAATGGGATCTTTTCACTGTTTTATTGTCTGTGAGGGGGGGAAATTGCACAAATCTAGCCTTAACAAGCAGCACCACTAATGACAATGAGATCTTTGTTCAGTGTTGGAGAACGAATGCTGTTTAGTTCAGAAAGTTTAAGTTAATGACAAAGGAAAAACAAAACAAGGATTACATTTTCCCCACTACACCAAAATATGTCAATACCAGGTGCAGGTGCAGTCTGCTTTTAAACTTTTTTGTCCAATACCGAAATACATCAGGTTATTCTGTTCTCTTGAAAATCACTCTCTAAAGTAATCTTTCAAAAGCAACCATTGTGTAAGATGCCGGGAGGAGGCCAAATGTCATGTCCACAAGATTGATGTTGCACAAAGTGTTTGAAGGCACTGACCGTCTCTGAGCATGGATTCAAAACTGTGGCTTTTCAGCAGGGAGTTAACCCAAAAATGACAACTCTGTCATCATTTACTCACCCTCTGCATTTCTAGAACACTGCAAGTTTTAATAACAGTATCAGATAATTCATCCTCCAGCCACCTCCACCCAAGATGTGTTGGGAAATGTCATCAAGCATGGAACTGAAATGAAGACATCGGAAACTATGAGTTGGATGGCCTTCTAGCAGGAGTTGATGTTTAGATAAATTTGCCTCCTTTTAGAATACTATCCTCTTAAATCTCCTGGTTCTACAATCTGTTTGCACTGACCAGAAGAGATATTGGTTTGGCACAAACAGGACAGGTCAATCAAAGATTTTCTTTTGTCTGTGGAACAAAAAAAGTATATTGTTCTTTTCTCTATATAATGAAACTGAATGAGGACTGGGGCTGTCAAGCTAAAAAAGAAAAAAAAAAAACACTGTATAAGTGGTCCATACAACTTGGCATTTACTTCCAAGTGTTCTTAAGACATATGATAGCTTTGTGTGAAAAACAGACCGAAATTTAAGACGTCAGAATGTCCTCTTTTGTGCTATATGGAAGAAAGTCAAACAAATTAGGAAGGACATACTAAACTATGTATGTAAGTAAACTATGACAGAATTTTTTATTGATTAGTGAACTTCTCCAATGTATAGTTTACCCAAAGATGAAAGTTCTCTCATCATTTACTCACCCTTAGGCCATCCCAGATATGCATAACTTTCTTTCTACTGCTGAACTCATATAAAGATGTTCAGTAGAATATCTCAGCTCTGTAGGTCCATACAATGCAAGTCAATAGGATCCAAAAAGTTTGAAGCTCAAAAGGCTTATAAAGGCAGCATAAAAGTAATCCATAAGACTCCAGTGATTAAATCCATGTCTTCAGAGATGAAATGATAGGCGTGGATGAGAAACAGTTCAATATTTGAGTCAGTTTTGTACAATAAATCTCCACTTTCAAACAGCCGGCCTAAACAATCTTCTCTCCTAAGAGCTCTTCTTTTGTTTTTGGCGATTAATATTCTTCATGCATATCGCCAACTACTGGGCAGGGAGGAGAATTTGAGTAAAAAATAACTTAAATATTCATATTTTTCTCACCCACACTTATCAAATCACTTCTGAAGATATAGATTTAACCACTACTTTTATGCTGCCTATGTGCCTTTTTGATTTTCAAAGCTTTGGACCCTGTTGACTAGAATTATACCCTGCAGAGCTGAGATATTCTAAAGAAATTGTGTTTGTGTTCAGCTGAAAAAGAAGTCAATCACATCTGGGATGGCATGAGGCTGAGTAAATGAGAGAATTTTCATGTTTGGGTGAACTATCCGTTTAAGCCAGTCACCACCATAAAGAAACCGAATGACGAAATCACTAAAATATAAGAAAAATAATTGAGATGACGGAGGAAGCTAACCATTGAAATGCTTAGCCAGATGGCCAAAAGAAATGATGGTCAGACCAGCAGACCACAACAGCAAGTCCTGTTTATGGCTCTCCCACTGAGCAGAAAACAGCTAACTGTGTTCTGCTAATTTTTTCCATGATGAAAATTTAGTGTTTTGTAGTTGCACAACCTGTTTATGCTATTCCTGTCAAGTTTGATCAACATTATATTCATTCATGGCCCATCAATGGACAACCCACAATATTTCACAACATTTACTAAATTCTTTCTTCCCTGCTGAAAAAACAAAACAAAAAAACAATGCTTAAACCATCCTAAAGTGGTTGGATGGTCTCCAAACCTGGGCATGGCTGAAATGCTGGTCTTATGCTCTGGTCTTGCTGGTTTTAGAGGGGTTTTGGGAATGTGGTCAGGCTGGGAGACAAGCTTAAACCAGCTTGAAAGGCTAGGAATTTAGCTAGACTACCTGGTCTCCCAGCCCGGCCAACCTGTTGCTCAGCTGGTTTAGCTAGGATGCCAGATGGTCTCTGGGACTGCCCTGCTGAAACATGCCCCAAGCCCCACTATAATCAGCCAAAAGACCAGGCTAGGAGACCGTATAAGACCAACCAACCAGCATAGGCTGTTTAAGCTGTTTTTTCCCCCAACAGGGTAGCTATTGCCAACACAGGAAGTGTTCTGTGACTTTAAAAGGTTTCAACAGCACAAGCTGAGATGGAAAAGATGGAAAATTGTGGGAAGCCAAGCGTCAAGCTTGCAGTGCTTTAATGCTTTAATGTCTTACTGATAATAGTTCAGTGTTATTAAAGTTTTTCTATTTCCTCTCAGACAAAAATGGTGGTAACAGCTGGTGGACGGATGAGCTTTTCCCTAGATCTCTCTCAGAAAATATATTTTTCTCTGTCAGAATGGATAAAACTGAATTGCTAGCATGGATGACCCGGTGCACCTGCCTGCTACCTCCTGAGATGTCTTAGAGAAACGGGCTGATTGAGAGTAACAGGAAGTTAGGGCATGCAGAGGTCTCCGGAAGCTTGCCAAGCTGGTGGATCTGCAGGATGTCAAAGTTCAGATGTCTTCTTTTATCTCTTTAAACTTATAGGTAAGTCAGTCATCCATTTTGTATCTTTTGGCTATCAATTACATGTGTTATTTGAGCTCAGATTCAAAACCTGTCTGACTTACTTTCTTCTGTGGAACACACAAGGTGAATTTTTAAAGAGAGTCTTGGCTACTTTTTTACATATAATAAAAATGAAAGGGGACTGGGGCTGCCAATTTCCAAGATAGGGCCTGCAAGTAATTAAAATCATTATAAAATCACGATGTGAGCATGTGCAATTATAAACATTATTTTACTTTGAATTCTGTGATGTTTGATTTGCCTCAATCTGGGGAATCCCAGTTGCCTCCGTGTCTGAGACCGTCAATCCACGCATCTTATCACGTGGCTTGTTGAGCGCGTTGCCACGGAGACATAGCGTGTGTGGAGGCTTCACGCTATTCTCTGCGGCATCCACGCTCAACTCACCATGCGCCCCACCGAGAACGATCCACATTATTGCGACCACGAGGAGGTTATCCCATGTGACTCTATCCACCCTAGCAACCGGGTCAATTTGGTTGCTTAGGAGACCTGGCTGGAGTCACTCAGCATGCCCTGTGATTCTAATTAGCATACCCCAGGGGTGGTAGCCAGCGTCATATGCCCAAATCTTAATTAAAATCCAAATCGCAATATCTGCAGTATCAGAAATATTGTGATATAATTTTTTCACAGCCCTAGTCCAGTCGAAGATGACAAGAAAACCAAAAACTCAAAAGATATCATAAAAGTAGTCCATACAAGTCCATGTACTATATTACAAGTCTTCTGAAGTCACACAATAGGTTTGTGTGACAACCCAAAAAAAATTTAAGTCGTTATTCACTAAAAACCCTCTACTTTAGCTCCCAAGTCACATATGGTGACAATGACTACAGTTTTTGTGCCAATGGATTCAAAGAGTGTTAAAATTAATTTATTTATTTATTTTAATCCATGTGACTTTTGTTATCCATTTCAGAACATTGGTGGAGGGGAAGAATATCAGTGAAAATCAGCTTAAATTGGTTACTCACACAAAGATATTGAAATCAGTATGCACTCTAAATACTTGAAAATATAGTGCTTGAGTCACATGAACTAATTTTCGAATGTTTTTTTATTTGTATTTTTTATTATAACATAGATTTCACTTTTATTATAAGAAAAACTGTGGCCAAGATATTCATAAAAAAATCTCCTTTTGTGTCCCACAGAAGGAGGAAAGTCATATGTGCTTGCCTTGGAACAACATGAGGGTGAGTAAATGATTACATAATTTCCAGAATTGGCTTAACTATTTCTGAAGGTTGAAGAAACCTTACAGCCTATGGGAGATTAAACTGTACGTTTTCGTCTTTGCTGATTTGGCTGGCTGGCAGAACGTGGAAGTTTTCAAGGAGATGGCTTGGTTAAGTTTCCTCCTCATATTCTTTAATTAGGGGTTGCTGTTGAATACAATGTGCTGTGTGCTAGGGAAAAGATAAAGGAATAAGAACAAGGCCTTGACGGTTGAAAAATGCGCTGTTTGCAGAATTAGTGCATTTAGGTCTGAAAGGACCACTCCTGAGAACTTGACAGTAATGAGAGTGTGTGCTCATTAAAAATCACAGAGAAGTCACTGAATGGCTGACTAATAAGTACATCCTGCAAAACTTTCCTGGATTGGATGTAAAAGCTAACTTTTGTTATGCTAAAGCAAAGCTAGCATCTATCAAAGATGGTGTAAAAGGGGCCTGGGTAGCTCAGCGAGTATTGACGCTGACTACCACCCCTGGAGTCGCGAGTTCTAATTTAGGGCATGCTGAGTGACTCCTAAGCAACCAAATTGGTCTGGTTGCTAGGGAGGGTAGAGTAACATGGGGTAACCTCCTCGTGGTCGTTATATTGTGGTTCTCGCTCTCGATGGGGTGCATGGTCAGTTGTCCGTGGATGCCGCGGAGAATAGCATGAAGTCTCCATACGCACTATGTCTCGCGGTAAAGTGCTCAACAAGCCACATTATAAAATGTGCAGATTGACGTCTCGGATGTAGAGGCAACTGAGATTCGTCCTCCACCCGGATTGAGGCGAGTCACTAAGCCACCATGAGGACTTAGAGCCCTTTGGTTATTGGGCATTACAAATTAGGGATAAAGAAATAAATAAAGGAGATGGTCTAAAAAGCTGTGGGTGTATCCGAAACCTGAGGCAACATTTTTTTAGCTTTTAGACATGGCCTATAAATCACTTCAGTCGAAGTGGCCTTGTGTAATTTATAAGTTTGAATCAGTCTATTGTTCTTAATCTGTTTATGCCCTCCCAAAGGTTTTATTGTCTATAGAAGCGAGAAGGGCCGCAGTAAACAACTTTGAGAGAGACTGCACACCTTTGTTTGAGTATGTGAACGTAATTACTTTTAAAAGAGAAAATGAATCCCTCTGCACAACATCTAAAGCCATTAAAACATTAGAAGGCTTTATTATAGGGGCTGCTAACAGTTATGAATGACTTCTCTTTGGGCCGCTCGAGCTTGCAGATCATTCATAGTGATTAGCCTTCAGACAAGGCAATTTGATGTGAGTATTCGCATAGAATTAATGGGAGACATGTCTCAAGTAAAAAGCTTTTTAATCAACAAGCTGCTCTTCCTTTCCTTTTGCTAAATGGGCACTAGAGATGATCATTGTACGCCAGATATATTGTTTGCATCCGTCTATTTGGAGTGATCAGGAAAGAAAGGCAAATAGAAATGTCCCTCACAGAGTTTGGATGTCTACTAACATTTAAGGCTGCTTTTGTGGGAAACGAGGGATATTCATTTCTGTCTCGTATAGCCATACACTGTCTCACACTGAGAGTCATTGTCCTAATCATGGTATTGGGTAACAACACAATGTAATAAAGTTGGCTTGAAAGGAGATGGAGTTTCTTTTGCACAATCTCTCCATTTGTTCAGCTTAATCTTGAGCCCTCAGAGGAAAAACCCAACAGATCAGTGAAGTCAGGCTTGGGTCATCTTGGTTTCTCATGATTAGTCAGTTTTAGGTGAATATGGAAGAACATTCCCTCCCATTTCTGCTGGTGTTTGGCACACATGAAGCTATCAGCTAACATCAAGCACAGTGTTTGGCAACATGTGGCATGGGTCTGTCAGGGTTTCTTGACATCACTTGAGGCTCCGGTGGATGAAAAAAAGAAAGAAACTGACTTAATGTCTGGTATCAGTTTTTTTGAGGCATTTAATTTAGAAATTGACAACGAGTAAGCAATTTTTTTTATAGAAGCAATCTATAAAATTGAGATAAAATGTGGAAATTAAACTTAAAAATATTAAATGATGACTGATTCCTTGATGAGGCAAACTAGAAAAATGGTATGAAAATATAAAAATGAATGTTGTCTGCATGATTTAAATCATAACGGATACCTTGATATATTGTGTGCAGGCAGAGCCGTTACTGAGCATATGGGTGAAATCGAAATCCTCCTGAAGGCCCCCAAAACTCCCCCACCCTTCCAGATCATTACATTTTCCCTTCCCTCTCAGTCCACAAGGGGGCCCCCTAAACCTGTCTAATTGAGGCATAACAGGGGCCTGAGTCTTACTTGCAGCTTTTAATATATTACAACCCCCCCCCAAAAAAAAAAAACACTTCTCTTTGTTGTGCCCCCTGGTGGCGCAGGGGCCCTAAGGAGACACTTATAGCTAGAAAGGCCCTGTTTGCAGGAACAGACAATGATTAAGCAGTTTTTTGAAACAATCTAGAAAATTGAGATAAAATCACATAATGTCTACAATATATTTAAGTGACATTTAAATGAACACTGATTCATTATTTCGTAAAGGAATGCAGAACGAGTAAGCTTTTTTATTTTTTAAATAAACTAGAAAATTAAGATCAAATGACAAAGTGAAACTTGTGGACATGATTTTTGAAGTGAATTTAAATAATATCTGATTCTATGATGCATTTTATTAAGGAAGGGTCAATGAGTAAGCAATTTTAATAGGACAAAACAGACAAATTACAAATATAGGCAAAATATACAATTATATAACTGCATTATTTTATTGATAATTGATTCCTTAATGTACTTTATACAGGAATAGACAATGAGTACGCAACTTTTTAATGCCATCAAGAAAATTCAGATAATTTTGTTTATATATGTATATTGTTACATTTAAATGATAACAGATTCCTTGATGTGTAGGCTATTTAAAAAAGGCATGGACAAAAAAAGCATTTATTTTTTAAAGCAACCTAGAAATTTAAGATAAAAATAAAACTTGTCAACATAATTTTTTAATGGTGAATTTAAATGATATCTTTTTCCCTAATGCATGTCAAAAAGCTTTGACAATGATTAAGCATTTTAAATTTAAAGCAATCTAGAAATAAAACCTGTTGGCATGATTTTGGAGGTAAAATGATAACTGATTCCTTGTTGTGTTCCACAAAGGAGTAGACAATAATTAAGCAACTATATGGAAGTAATCTAAAGATGTTTGTAAAATGGTCAAACAAATTTAAAAGGCATGAGGAAGATTTTGCCCAGATGCACTCTTAATGAACCATATTTGGGTTAGTTGTCAGCGCAAAAGTGCAAGTTCCCACTGATCAAATGGGTTTGTCTCACCTTTAAAGGTGAGGAGTGAAACTTGAGGCCCCGACTGGTTCCTCAGGAAGTCTGCCTTTGTGGGTGAGTGAATACTGTCTGTCCGTATGTGTGTGTGTGTGTGTGTGTGTGTGTGGCAGATGCTGGGACCGGTGGACAGAGGTGGCGGTGGCAGATGTCTGAAAACACTGGCTCTTATTATGATCATCATTCCAAAACATGAGCTCATTCAACTGGAATGAGCATTCTGAATATAAATACAGTGTACTGGCTCTTCAGACTTGTCCATTAGCATCTATAATCAATGAGTGCATGTGTAGGCATGTGTGTTTGACTGATCCATATTTTTTGCATTACTGTCAAAATAAGTGGAATAGATATACCTTGCATGCAGACTTCAAAGTGCAAGATAATCAATAATTCAATATTTTTCTCCATTGAGTTAAAAGAGGGTCACAAAATATAAAATAAGGCAACAAAGCTTTAACACTAAATACAGCAGCAATATTTCAAATAAAATAGCTGATGTGTGCCACATTTAAACTGGTCTAGTTTAAATGACTTGTACAAAAGGCCATATTGAAGAGTGGCGCAGTAAAGTCTTTCCGTCACAACTTTTCTTTATAGCAACCTGTTCAAACAATTGTTCCAATTACCTCAATTGTGTCTGGCTAATTGTTTGATAACTAGAACCTCTCTGTTTGTTCAAATGAGCTCTAATTCCTCTACTCACCTTCTATTTCTTCTGTAAAAGCTAATTTCTACAATTAACGGTCCACTTTTTTTGCCTGTTTTAGCTGCTCCATTCAAGTCTTTTTACTTGATTCCTTACAATGAACTCAAAATTTAGATTAGGGCTTCATAAATAATAAGGGCTTCATACATGGACTAGTTTTTGAAGCTGCCCATATAGAAGAAACTGCAGTTCTCTTAGGTGTATTTTGTGTTCAGCATTCAAGGTCACCAAAGCAATTCTGCTTATTAATTAGGAATCAAGAATACTGCTCAGCTATTGCATAATGACATAATGCTCTGTTTTGCTTTCATTAGCAGTTAAATTGCATTCAGAATGTCCTATATATTAACTTTAACAAATGTATTTGTTTTTGTCCTGTACTAGATTCATCTGCACATACAACATTAAGTAAGCCATTTGTAAATTGATTTTACTGAAAAGTCTAAATGCATATCTAAACATTGCAGTGTTTGAGCATCCTGGACATTAGCTCAACCAATAAGGGGTGGGATTTAATGTATGGTGTCAGTTGTTGATGCATTTCATTAAAGTGATAGTTCACACAAAATTTAAATTCTCTCATTATTTACTCACCCTCATGATATCCCAGGTGTGTATGACTTTCTATCTTCAGCAGAACACATTTGAAGAAAAATATCTCAGCTTAGTTGGTCCTTAAAATGCAAGTTGATGGTGATCAAACTTTTGAAGCTCCAAAAATCTATACGAGAGGGCTGAGTTCACGTGGTCTCTTGTGTGACGTATTTGCATTGGCATGTTATGGATGTAAACTCACATTTCTCTCTCAGTTGAGACATCCAGGATAAGCACACATATGCACTAAATGCACCATACAGATACAAATACAGATCTAATCCAAAACTATCAAAGCTTCATTAAAGCATTTCTTCTATCCAGCTGTAAACAGCGCCGCTCTTCTGACTGTGACGCATATGTGTCAGTTCTCGCGTGAACATGCCAACGCCAATATGTCACGCGCATATCGCTGGTGACCAGAACTGAGGATTTATAGTTAAAAAGTACTTATATATTTATCTTTTTTTCGCACAAAAAGTGATCGTGTCACTTTAGAAGACATTCATTTTATAGCTGGAGTCGTATCTGTGACGATAGCGCTGACTGTCTGTGATATTTGGAGCTTCAAAGGTCTGATCACCATCCACTTGCATGTTAAGGACCAACTGAGCTGAGATATTTGTCTATTTTTCTTCAAATGTGTTAAGCAGAAGAAAGAAAGTCTTATACATCTGGGATGGCATGAGAATGATTAAATGATGAGAGAATTAACATTTTTGGGTAAACTATCCCTTTAAGGAACGAGTAAGCATTTTTATTGAAGCAATCTAAAAAATTGAGACAAAATAGCAAAATAACATTTGTCAGCATGATTTTTGAGGTATACAAAATCAACAAATGGTGTGAGTCTGGGGTGGGACTATTGTTTTTGTCAACCAGTGGCAGACAGCGGGAGTGTTTTGGAAACCTGTTTGAAAACAATCATTATTATTGCCATTTTAGTGTTTATGATCAAAAAAATCCTGATTTAAACAAATGGATTAAATCAAATGTTTATTTAATTAGATCTAATTAAATTAATTAGTTATATTATTTACTGTAGTTAATTAATCTAATTAAATTAGATGCTTGACTTTACTAAGTATGAAATGTGTTTATTGGTCCCTTTTCACACTTCTGGATTTTGGAATGTGGAAGTAAATGATTGCAGATTTTAATAGCTGTGAATGGGAGTAAATGGAAAACCAAGTCAAATTGACATTTTGTTACCCATTTGCTTCAACACCAAAAGAAAAACGGCACTATCACATTACTTCAACGTTCCAAATGTTCCATTGGGGTGATGGATTACAACATTCAGAAGAGAGATGAGAGCAATTTTACTGTCCCTCTCTCATCAGATGTATTAGAAAGCTCATCGCATCAGTGGTAACTCGTTTTTTAAAACAAACTTCTGGGTAATATAATAAAATGTATAATGTTAAAAATGTCACATAATAATAAATAATAAAAAAATTGCGAATACAAAAATGTTTGCTAGATTTACGCTGCTTAATAAGGCAGAAATGCGTCACCACAGTCTGTGAAAAGGGCCCTTTAATGCCAAAACAAATGTAGTTGTTTTGTCATTTACCAAACTGTATTGTTTGAAACTTTTGAAATTTTGTTGCATACTGCTATTTAAAGACTATTTAAAGATAACTTAATTAAATTTGGATGGAAATTTGTCATTCAATTGAAAAGCGTAACTCTTAAAAACAGACTGAAATATATATATATATATATATATATATATATATATATCCAGAGTAATGGCACAGGAATGGCTCACTTCAGCTTTAATATTTGCTAGGAGGTTTGGAGAGATTAGGTGAAAAACAGACAAGCATTTAAAAGCAGACCTCAGACTAGCGAGTGAGTCTATCCAACTAGCCACACACAGTCACCAGAGTTTCATTTAGTTTCTAGTCCATTAGCTCTCCGTTTCATTTAGGGCCTTGTCTAATGAATGTTGACATTGTATCCACTCTCAGTCTCTGAGGTATTTCACTGTCAGCCTGCCGCGAGTAGATTCAGGTTCAAAGCTTCCCTCTTTGAAATTCAGCGTGTGCTGCTTACATCGATACAATCACCCTCAGACATGCCATTGGACACATGCACTCTTTGATATCTGTCCTTTTGCACAGAGCAGATTTTCACAAGGCTCAACATCACAACAAACACAGCAATTAGATGTCCCTGGTGTGTCAGGCACAACATTATAAAACTGTTTAATATGTATAAGGATCTGTTTGTTTTGTCTGTAATTTATCAAACAAACAAAGGGTAATCCACCTATGGAATGTGTCATTGTAATGACCTGACACTATTCATTTTGAAGATGCGCTATGTCAAATCATGGACGCAACTTGTCACAGGCAACTGCATGCTCGCAGCTTCACTTGCGGGTCTGAGTTCAGTGGATAGGTGCTGTAGTGTAGAGCATATGGATGAATCACACAAAGAAATGTCCAGCTCATGCAGTATTTGAACAATTAAGCCACACTTAAAAATGTATAAAAGTAATTGCATCAGATAAAAGAATTTCAAACCAAGTGGCATTTATTTTTAAAAAAGATTGCTGTAACACAATTCTCAAGTAAAGCATTTCACAAAAAGAAGTTTAAGTTTTAATTGATAAAATAATAGATATCCTATTCCAAATTAAAGGGATAGTTCACCCAAAAAAATCTAAATTCTCTTATCATTTACTCACCCTCATGCCATTCAAGATGTGCATAACTTTCTTTCTTCAGCAGAAAACAAACCAAGATTTTTAGATAAATATCTTAGCTCTGTAGGTCCATACAATGCAAGTGTATGGTGATCAGACCATTGTAGCTCCAAAAATCACATAAAGTAAACAGAAGTAATCCATATCTCCAGTGGTTAAATCCATATCTTCAGAAGATAAAATCGGTGTGGGTGAGAAACAGATCAATATTTCAGTCCTTTTTTATTTCCTTTATTAAATCTCCACTTTAACTTTCACTTTCAGATGTAAAAGTGAAAGTGAAAGTAGAGATTTAGAGGGAAAAAAGGAGTTCAATTTTGATCTGTTTCTCACCCAAACCTATTATATATTTTCTGAAGATATGGATTTGTTTCCTTTATCTATCTTGCATTATTTTGATATTATTTGCACAGTTTGGGAAGTTAAAAGTGTTAAATTGTCATGAAAATAATGTGACCATACAATCAACATTTAATGGTCTTAAAATGGTCCTCATTTTCTTAATGCAAAATATTATTTCAGAATGTATTTTTTTCTTTTGATTTTTGGTTGAAATTTGACAGATATTTCTTAACAGTTTTCGAGAGATTTATTAATATGCATTTGTAATGAAGATTCAGAACAAGAGATCTCTCAGGCTCAATATGACTTTTTTTTATCAAAATTGTTTGGTGTTTCTGGAGCAACATCCCTATCAACCAATCAAAGCCCTAACCCTAATCCTAACCCTAAAATCAGAGAGCCAAAATTGTTCGATAGGATTGTTTTTTCAGGAAAAACATGGAATATTGATCCATGAAATAGTCTGAACTGCGTAAATCATGTTCACTAATATCTCTGGCAGTAGAGTAATAATTAGTCCATATTATTCTCAAATTATATTTTTGCTTCCAGAATCCATAACCTCCAGTAAGATAATGGCTGTAATTGTACGTACATGAAGTCTCTTAATATGAAGCATGAGGCTCTACTCTTAAGATTTCACACTCTGTATGGAACAGAGAGTGATTGGACTCTCCCATGCAGAACTTAAATCCTTTAATGATAGCTCTGGTGAAGCAAATGGGCCATTTTAAAAGCTCTTAACCTCTCATTATGTTAGAGGTCAAGAGATCCACAATAGCACCACTGTGTAAGCCGTGACTCCTTGGTGTCACCATGATGTAAGCACTTTCCATAAGGAACAACAAACACAGAGACTATTTTTGAATGCTTCTAGCTGTGAAATCTTGATTGTGTATGTGGTTGTGTTCCAGTGTCAGACCGTAATTCATAACTCAACGCAAGTACATGTTGCATTCTCAACGTTGCCACAAGGGGCGCATTAACGGAACTTTGTGTGAACTGTCCTACTATGCCTAGTTTTCTCATTCAAGTCAACTGCTGTCATGGCGGAACAACAGTTCGATAAGTTGCAATTTTAGGGTTAGAGAACTGCATGATTCACTCTTCTCTCATGCTCATGCTGGGTCTCTCTCTTATTGTTTCAATCACAATAATTATTGGATTGTGAAGTAATCCAAGTCCCATTCGACTTGCTGAGAGCTGGTTTTGAACCAGTGTCAATCAGCATGGCTAAAGGCTACAGCCCCTAGTATCAATCGCTAGTGCGCATCTTGAGGCCAGGGGAGTGACGAGCTGGCTCTCATTACACCCCCCCCACCCCCCAAACCTCATTCCTATCAGGGTCACGGCACCACTATAACCAGTCCTGCTCGAACCCGCTCCAAGCAGGATTAGAACCGCATGGGAGGTGGGTGCGCTAACGAGAAGGTTAAAGGCTACAACCCCTAGCATCAGTCACTAGTGCACCCCTTGAGGCCAGGGGAGTAAGGTTTACACACACTGCACAACTATCACATACCAGCTTGCTCCCCATTACAGTGACATATGTACAGAGGTATGTATTGTATCTTGAGGTGGTTGGCAATAACCAGCCCTAATATTTTGGACTCTACACATGGTTCAGGTCCCTCCTTTAGTGTAAGTCTATGGGACAGTTGCTTGCCAATGTTGAATTCTTAGGGTTAGCGGTCTGTTCAGTAAGCACCTCTAATAATACTTTGATGATATACTTGATATTGATGTCAAAAAATAGCAGAATTGCCCCTTAAAGGCTTGCCCATGAAAAACCCCACTAACACATGCCATCAAAGACCAGATGAAATATAGCACACTAAAACTTTGTTCAACATCCCTCTAAAGTTTATGACAGCTTCAAAGACCGGTACATTTCACTGAAAAAGAAAAGAATGAGGCATCAAACAGAAGCATGTGTAAATCCCACGACACTGTATTATAGGTATTATAGCCTAAAATATCAATATCACACAATAAACCAACAAGATATGAAAATCTGATACTGAATATTAAACATGTCCTTTCATACAAATGCAAAGTGACTAATCTGAACAGGCAGGAAGGAAATTGGTTTATATTCAAATATGCTTGAGTGAAAGGAGATTAGAATACAATACATATTCAAATACTAATGTAGGACATTTGTCTGCGAGGCAGTGGTCCATACTATTTGACTCTCCCCTCAACATAACAAGTGCTAACTCAGGCAGGAGATTAGAGAGTGGAGTGTTTGTGCGAGTTCTCTGCTCATGTGTGCGTGCCGTTCTCATTTTAATGTATCACTGAAGCCAGCTTCAAGCAAGGCCCACGAATACAATTACACAGCGTTTGCATTCGCTGTATTATCAATGTTCAGCCAGAGAGAATGCTGGGTAATGGGACTAATTAAACCACCATGCAGGTGTTTCTCAGCACAGTAATAAGGGTCAGTGCTCGTGAATGCCTTTTATTATAAATGTACATTCATATGCAGATGCACACGAAACTGCGTAAAACTGAATACTTATTACTAGACACCTTGGAAGACGACTGGTCTTTATGGTCTTATTTGAAAGACCTCACAGGAACTGTGGGTATTGTGCCAAAGGGTTGTACGGCTGTATGAAAAAAAGCAATTGTGTTGTCTCGCTTTTTTTGTTTGGTTGAGTGAAAGTGCATCAAAGGCAGAAAGAGAAATAGAATGAGAGAGGAAGCATTTTACATTTGTTTTAACAGTGTATTGCGACAGAAAATTTTAAACATATGTACGGTGATATGTATTGTATCGTGAGGTGGTTGGCAATACTCAGCCCTAATACAACTTCAAATTAATCATATTTATTGTATTGAAACAAATTCCTGGATTTATTGAACTATTTACAATTACAGAGTATTCCAAAGAAAAACCATGTATGTACTCATAATCTTTCAGTAAACGCTTCATCTTTAAAATGACTTTCCTTTTCTGCTGATGTCACTAAGGACTGTTTTTAAATCCCTCCTTTCCAACCACTTGTCATAGAGAGATAGAGAGATACTTTCATGATGAAATCAATTCCTTACAAATTAAATTAAGTCCCACCGTTCATTTTTTATTATTATTGTTATTATTATTGTATATCCTGTTTCACTCAGAAAGATATCAAATTAGCAACTGGTCGCATAGAAACACGTTACCGTACCTACATTTTTGCAAAATTATCTTTATGTGGCTCATTGTACATATCGTGGCAGTTTCGTGATGAAAATAACCTTAGAGGTGCTAAAAACAACGACTTTTATTCACTTTCACACAACAGCAAATTATCAGTTCATAAACCAAGGGCGTAGCAGCCGTGGGGGACGTGGGGGACATGTCCCCCGAACTCTTTAAAAAGGTGATTTTTGTCCCCTGCACTTTTCTAAGCTAAACCCATACCGAGTCCAAAGGGTAGATTTTTATACAGTATTCTTCGCATTTTGTTACTTTTGGCTTATTGAGCGACCATCCAGCCACTCACAGGTGGCAGTACGACAGTCTAATCAAAGTGGCTCCATTCATTTCCACAAAGTTGCTTTCAAAAATGCTCATTTATCCATGTTTTTTATGGGCATTGATGTTGATCTAAATTAATAATCTAGAGATGAGGAACACACGAATGAAAGTTATTTATCGGCATTTCGTTCTTGATTGGCAGCATTACGTGTAATGCACTGCAGTAAAATATCCTTCTTTTAACCACAAATTGTAAGTGGAGTTTACATCAGCGCATGAGTCTTCATTAAGTTATAGTTTTTCCATTATGTTTGTGAGGTAATAGTTTGATTGGTTCTTTTTGTCAATATAAGCAGATTACTAGATATGTAAATATGTTGCATATGTTAAATATGTAAAGCTATTTTTAATATCAGCGCCTGTTTTTTACCTCTATGTTGGTGTGCAGTCGACAAACTGTAGAAAAAAGATAGATCTGCTGTGTTCTTAAAACCCTTTACTGAAGTGAATAGATATGTAGACACGCTTTTTATACATGAAAACGTATGGACGTTATTGAAACTCTTTATTATAAGACTATTATTGTTGTCTTTTGATAAAAGTCATGCTCAGCAGCTCACAAACTGTAGGGAAATGATGCTTAAAACCTCCACTGAAGTCTGTTTTAAAGTTTCTTTTGGTCATTGATTCAGTGACTAACTAATTTCACACAAGACACTAATTTGTCACCACATTCTGGCATCACCAGAAATAGTCACTGAATCATTAAATGGATCTGAACGAATGTTGGTGAATGTAGTCAAAACACTCGAGCCACAATGCACAAGCACAGCGTAAAAAATTTAATTGTGCACATGCAATTGATTCAATAATTCATTCAGGACCAGCTTGTGCTCAGTCTTTTATTGTCATATGTGAAACAGAAGCAAATGCTCCACAAGATGCCCTCTATTTTTGCAGCTAATTTTGCAAAAAGATCTTCCGCGTCCCGTCCAGTGGCCAGATGTGGAGGGTCCAGAGGTCTGGGAGCAGGTGCCAGAGGGTGCCCCGTCCCTGACAAAGAAGGTCCTTCCTCAGGGGGATTTTCCTGGGAGGTGCTGTCGCGAGGATCGTAAGATCCGACAACCAGGTCCGGGTGGGCCAATAAGGAGCCACCAAGGTGACCTGTTCCTCGTCCTCCCTGATCTTGCACAGCACTGGTGCAAGAAGGCTCACTGGGGGAAACGCGTACTTGCGCAGCCCCCGGGGCCAGCTGTGTGCCAACACGTCTGTCCCGAAAGGGCACCAGAGCGGGCAGTGAGTGTTGTCCTGGGAGGCAAAGAGATCTACTTTCGGGTTCGGGTCAGTTTTTCAAGTGAGCTATAGGGCGAGTTATGGGCTGTTCACACATGCATAGAGGCCAAATCCAGATTGTTTTTCACCTGGCAAAGTTTTAGCTCTTGATAAATGGTGAGAGTTTTCCCCCTTTTGCTCTGGTGTGCAGGCAATAATTACACAAGTTAAAGGTGTCTTTCGGTTTATCATTAAACATTAAATGCATGCAGGACTCAAACATTTTAAAGCCATCTGCAATGTTGCACAAATTCTGTCACTTATATGAATTTAAACCATCAGCTTTGTACACAGCCAGGGTAAACGGCACCTTGTGTTTGGAAGCGTTTTGCAAATCAGACGCTGTTCTCTGTTGTCCTTCAAATAAACGCGCTGCACCTGTGAGATGCAGATTCTCTGAGCATGCACTTCAGTCGTCCAGTACGCATTCGGCCGAACAAATGGTATTTCAAACAAGGCTGACATTTACGTGGATTTATAATAAATTTAGCAAAATAAATAAATAATTGATTTAGAGCATGGGTCCTTTGTGTTTAGAGGCCCAGAAGCAACGACCCAATCGGTTAAACTGTCCCTGCTCCTTATGAATCACATAATATACTTTAGTAACACTGTTGCCCCAGTCTTGTATTTTCATGAGATTCCTAAATTATGGAAGTAAAATGGGTTCCATGCTTACTTTTTGTAGGCTATGCAATTAGTAGGCTATTTAATGAAAGTTATTATCAGTTTCATTGAGCCAACATAATTTAGTTGGATTATGTCAAATGAATACACTATAGTATATTTAACTTAAAATGATTAGGTTAATCAAACTAAATATCTCAGCTCAGTAGGTCCTCACAATGCAAGGGAATGTGTACCATTGTATTAAAACTCCAAACTCCACATAAAGGGAGCACAAAAATAATCGATATGACTCCAGTAGTTATGTCCATGTGTTCAGACACAATATGATATGTTTGGGAGAGAAACAGTCAGTATTTGAATACTTTTTTGTCGTAAATTCTCCTCCCTTCCCATTAGGGGGCGATATGCAAGAAGGATGCGAATCGCCAAAAACAGAAGGAGAATGAGAAAGTGAAAGTCAAGTGGAAATTGACAGAGCAGGGATGAAAATATATAGTAAAAAAGGACTTAAATATGTATCTGTTTCTCACCCACACCTATCAAATTGCATCAGCTGATTCATATATGGATTTACATTATGTGGAACTAAAGAGCCGAGATATTCTGGTAAAAATCTTTGATTGCGTTAAGCAGAAGAAAGAAAGTCATACACATCTGGGATGGCATGAGGGTGAGTAAATGATGAGATAATTTACATTTTTGGGTGAAAGAACCCTTTAAGCATTAACAAATATCTTCTAATTCTCATCATGCTCAAAAATGCCTAAAATAACACTTAATTTCAACACTTTTTCTTCTAATCCAGTCCCATGCAAAGCATGCTGGGAAATGGAAATCCCCTGCCTAGTTTCATCAAATGCTACATTAACACAACAAAAACTATTCATGTAGTCCCAATTCAAATGGATTTAGCAAGCTTCCATTTTACAAATGTAAATATATAGAACACAATGAAATCAAATTGTGACAAATGTTGTAGAGTTGTGTTGCCTTGGTTAGTTTTAATTAAGTAAGTTGAACAAGCAGCAAAAATCCTCTTTTTATTGCAGGATCAGATAGTTAAATTTAATGAAATGTCTAAAATGGGCCTAATATTTAGAAAACTGGGGCAACAATCAAACAGAACCCATCCAGTAACATTTCAACAGACCTAAAAACACACATCCACACTTGGAAAATCCCTAGTTGAAACAAGAGATCTCAGCTGCATTTAGTTTTCTTTGTGAGCTCTCCATGGTGCTGAAATCTAACTGCAGACTGGAGCTGTTGGGTTTGTAAATGAATGGTGAATTTGAGGATCAATCTTTCTCCTGTTCTTTGGGTCTTTATGACGACTCACTATGAACACAACCAGATGGCATCTCATATTAAATAGGTTCTAACTAAAACAGTTTAGGTCTAAATGTATGACAATCATAGCAGTTGCTCTATAGGGTTTGAACGACATGAGCTGAGTAAGTGATGACAGAATTTTTATTTTTGGATGAACAATCCCTTTAATCTATGTCTAACATGAACCCCGACACTGTATAAGACAGTACAGATGCAGAAGTCATTTTAAACTTAAATTAATAATTAAACAGATAAGGGCCATCATTTAGATAACCCCGCTAATTAAGTTGAAGATAAGAGATTTCCCATTTCCCTACCACTTGCTATCAGCACAGATAAGTTGTAAATGGGATAGAAACACAGTTCGATTCATTTGTTCTTATTGTCATCCATTACCGGATGTACTTTCAATTATATTTCCAGCTTCTATTGCAATATTCAGATGATGACCTTCAAATGATTTGTAAAGCTCCATATAAAGTGTTTATCCCTTGCAGAACAGAGTGTACTTCAGTCTCTCGGAGCAAAGAAAATAATTTTTATTTTCTCATCAGTGACCAATCTCATTTTGCACTGGTCGTGATTTTGCAGCCTCCTCTATATGCAAATGTGCCATTGAGACACTTTAAAATCACTCCCTTCCTCTTTCAGTTGAAAATCTTAGCTTAGTTGGCAAGAAAAAACATTATTTACAAGGATATGGAACAATATGGTCAAAGCTGGCTTGATTTTGTTTTACCCCTTATTGCAATTAATGTTTAACTTGGAAGTATTTCAAATCCAATGAATCCGCATTAGGAAATGTGAACCGCAATCTGTTTATTTTGTGTTTCTAAATCAGCAGTTTCTGCTTTAATGTGCTACCCAATATCACTGACCTGCTTGGATTGACAATGCCTTCCATTGTTGCTTTTGGCTCCTTTTTTTCACTGGACAGTAGAGGATTGATTAGAATGAAATTGGACTGCTGAGACAGAAATGTTGAGGAGTTTAAGAGGGAGTGAATGAGTGAATCAGAGAGGGAGAGAGAGAGGAAAATGAATGTGGAATGAAAGAGAATCAAATTAGAATGCAGAGAGTAAAGAATGTGGATGGACTGCTGAAAACTGATGGCAGTAACTGGCCAAATTTAATTTAATGCACACCAAATGAGAAAAGGTGGGAGAAGTGCTCTAACAAACAGCTCTCCGATAACTCCATTCGGCACTGGCCTTTAGCATTTTTCATTAGAGCGGGCTCTCTGTGGGCACACAGGTTCTTTTGCATTGTATTCACACCTCCTGCGAAAAAAGCCACACGCGCAGTCACACATTTATATGCGGCTCCTTATGCAAACATATTCGTATGCATATAGGATTACTTACACATACTGTACGAACACAGCTACTATCCTTGTGCTTTTGTTGAGCTACTGTGCGTTTGAGCTGCAGAGTTATTTTTACTCCTTTTTAACTGAATCTGTCTAGTTCGACAACTCGAACGGTATTTTTCCCTCACAACAGGAAATTGTACCACTGCCTCTGTATCGTTTCTGTTTGAAAAGCAGAAAGGGGTCATTAAATTAAAAAGCAAATATACCACTGTGTCATATGCTTGATAAATCATGCAACTGTGAAATATGCTCAATTAACCCTGTTGGAAAGAGTTTAAATGACTATATTATTTTTTGCATGTTTAGGAGAGAATTTATTTAGAGAGTGACACTAAAAAAAGTGACTATTTGGAAGATGGAGTGGCTTGAGGTTAAAGGGATAGTTCTTCCAAAAAGCATAAATCAGTCATTGTTTATTCACCCTTATGTTGTTCCAAACTAATATGTTTAAAGTTAATAGGGACTTGAGCCGTCAAGTTTTAAAATGACAAAAAAAAAAAAAAACCCAAACACTATAAAAGAATAATAAAAGTGGTCTATATGACACGTTTGCTATATTCCCATCTTCTGAAGCCATTCAAGAGGTTTTTGCAGTAAACAGTCTTTAATTTAAGTTGTTATCCACTAAAAGTCTTGCCCTGCCAAATGTAGGGCTGGGAATCAAGAGTCGGTTCTGTGCAACCAGTTTAGTCTGATTTCTGAATGATTGACTCTTCTGAGCCGGTTCTTTTCAGTCTATCTCATGACCAGTGAAGTGTGGTTCCTGGACTAATGACTCATAGGTTCCTGTTCTTTTGAATCTACAGTGTGAAATATACAGTTCCTGAATCAATGACTCTTATGAGCCATTCTTTTGAATCAACAGCACAACCGATTCATGCGTTTTCCATGAGCCGGTTCTAATCTACAGCACGACCAGCGTGGTAGAGTTATTCCAGAAAGAATAACTCTTATGTGACGATTCTTTTGAATCTACAGTGCAAAATAAACAGTGTGACCAGAATTGGGGTTCCCGAATAACTGTCTTGTATGAGCTGATTGTTTTGAACAGCTTGAAAAGTGTTGTCTGATTCCTGAACGATTGACTCTTATGAGCCGGTTCTTTTAAATCTACTGCATGAAAGTCACACAAGCCTGAGGGTCTAACACTTTTAATTTGTCAAACATTTGTCGGCATGTGCAAAACCTTCCTTTTCCCAAAACTACCGCTAACAAACAGTGTCATGGGCACTGGACTCAGTCCGCAAGGCATGTTGGTTAGAAAGTTTAATTGCAGATAATGTGGGACAAATCCACCTGAGGCGACTCTCCATCTGTGCAACCTCCTGAAAAGCGCGCGGCCGCAAGAAGGCATGGCCCAGTTAGCGCATGCGAGAGTGAAATTTCACAAATAAACAAACAACCATCAAGAGGAAAAAGGAGCAGATGATGGACAGAACGAATGGGTAATAAGAGGCAGCATGATAAGAGTAAAGCATGATCAAGGTTTACCAAAATCTGCCTGTTTAATCATGATGTAAGACTTAAGAAGTTTTAAGATTTGAGAGTGTTGTCACTTGAAAGCTTCAGTATCTGAATAATTAACTTTTTTATTTTTTTTATCTACATCAAGATCTTGACGTCAGCTTTCTAAAAAGTATTTGGTCTCACTTTATATTATGTGTCTTTAACTACTACACACAAACATTAAAATACATACAATTCAATGTATTAATTGTATAACTACATGTTTTTCAGCAAAGTTCTCACAAGATTCACATTTGCTGCTACTGATGTTGAGGAATGGGTATGTTTAGAAGTAGGTTTAGGGTTAAGTGCATAATTACAAATGTAAGTAAATGCAGATACTCTTAATGTAAGTGCAATGCAACAACATGCATTGCACTTACATTACATGTAATAAGTACATTTGATCAAATTCTTAAGTACATAGAAGTGGTTCATAGTAGACACTTCATATAAAGTGGGTTGAAGTATTTCATGTCAGCTAGCTATGTGCTCATTAATTTCAGTACACGTGTAGCCTGACATTGATGAAATTCACACTCTTAGCTACCGATCAGTGTCAAGGTCGACAGTGTTCTAACACTTTGCCATTTGTCATTTTACATATTGGTAACCAGAATGAAAGGATGAGTGAAAGATAAGCAAATCATATCAAGGACAACTACACAGTGAACAGAGTTTCTGTTTGTCCCCAAAACTCCCTGGATGTAATACGTAGCACTAACTGAGCCGCAGCCATGGGTGGATGACTTCCTATTCCTCTTCTAATAAACAATGAAGCGTAAAACTGATTACCACCATCCACCATCCAGTCGGTGGCTGAGATCCATGCATTTTATTTTCATTAATACGAGTAGAAATGGTTAATGAAGTGTTTGTGCTTCGCAACTCTCTTTCGGCATCTGCCGGAGCTCGGCAGGACTCATTTTCTGGGAGAGTGGATATTAATTTGCATTAGCCTGTGGGTGAATAGAAACCCCAGCCCTGGAGAAAAAGGAGAATGCAGGAGGAATGACCATTAATCCTCCGCTGCCCCTGATGTCACTCCCATTTGGGGGGAAGAACAAGATTCATGACTGTATTTAATGCCCTCATTTAAAAAAAAAAAAAAAAAAAGAAAAGAAAAGTTAGGCCAGTAAAATAATCAGCATCATTTGAGTAAGTGCTAGTGTATTTTTAGAGAGAGTTGTCTCTATATATAAATATATATATATATATATTTATATATACCTGTATATATACACACACACTGGCGGCCAAAAGTTTGGAATAATGTACATATTTTGCTCTTATGGAAAGAAATTGGTACTTTTATTCACCAAAGTGGCATTCAACTGATCACAATGTTTAGTTAGGATATTAATAACGTTAAAAATTACTATTACAATTTGAAAAAAATATTCAGAACTTCTTAAACTACTTCAGAGTTCTCAGCAAAAAATCGTCCCCGTGCAGCAATGACAGCTTTGCAGATCCTTGTCATTCTAGCTGTCAGTTTGTGCAGATACTCAGGTGACATTTCACCCACACTTCCTGTTGCACTTGTTATAGATGTGGCTGTCTTGTTGGCCACTTCTCACTCAACTTACAGTCTAGCTGATCCCACAAAAGCTCAGTGGAGTTAAGATCCATAACACACTTTTCCAGTTATCTACTGTCCAATGTCTGTTTCTTTGCCCACTCTAACCTTTTCTTTTTATTTTCTGTTTCAAAAGTTGCTTTTTTTTTTTTTTGCAATTCTTCCCATAAGTCCTGCACCCCTGAGTCTTCTCTTTACTGTTGTACATTAAACTGATGTTTAGCGGGTAGAATTCAATGAAGCTGTCAGCTGAGGACATGTGAGGTGTCTGTTTCTCAAACTAGAGACTCTGATGTACTTATCCTCTTGTTTAGTTGTACATCTGACCTTCCACATCTCTTTCTGTCCTTGTTGGAGCCAGTTGTCCTTTGTCTTTAAAGACTGTAGTGTACACCTTTATATGAAATCTTCAGTTTTTTGGCAATTTCAAGCATTGTATAGCCTTCATTCCTCAAAACAATAATTGACGAACAAGTTTCTAGAGAAAGCTATTTCTTTATTGCCATTTTTTACCTAATATTGACCTTAAGTCATGCCAGTCTATTGCATACTGTGGCAACTCAAAAACAAACACAAAGACAATTTTAATCTTTTAATGAACCAAATAGCTTTCAGCAGTGTTTGATGTAATGGCAAGTGATTTTCTAGTACCAAATTAGCAATTTAACATGATTACTCAAGGATAATGTGTTGGAGTGATGGCTTCTGGAAATGGGGCCTGTCTAGATTTGATCAAAAATGACTATTTTTAAATAGTGAAAGTGCTGATTTTTTTACATCAATAATGTCCTGACTATACTTTGTGATCAGATGAATGCCACTTTGGTGAATTAATGTACAATTTCCTTCCAAAACCGAAACATCTGTGTATTATTGCAAACTTTTGGCCACCAGTGTGTGTGTGTGTGTGTGTGTGTGTGTGTGTGTGTGTGTGTGTGTGTATATATATATATATATAGAGATACATAGATATTATGTCTTGTGGCTATACTTTTATAGCAGTGAGTATTTTAAAGTTTATGGATTGGCCCCATTCACTTCCATTGTAAGTGCCTCACTGTAACCCAGATTTTGGCTTAAAAGAGAAATTAGGTTAAAAGGTAATACACATATTGCCACAAATACTGTCAATTGAGTTTAACTTGTATTGAACCCAGAATATTCGTTTAGGATCTCCTACAACATAAGAACCTTTGTGAATATTTCTCTTATTTAATTTATTATAACTATATATATATATATATATATATATATATATATATATATATATATATATATATATATATCTGGCTTGACCCTTAAAACTTAGTTGGAGATGTACTGTATGTTTTTGTAGTCAAGTTGTTTGTCATATTATATATTATATATTTAAAAAATATCTTTACTTGATAAAACCCAGTTAGTTTAGATGTAACAGAATAAAGTACATTTACAGTGTACCAGTTCCAGATTTAATTGTAGTCACATTAATCATAGCCTAGTAATTACGGTACTTTGTCATAAACTATGGTTAGTATGAAAAGTTTATGAGGGAGGCCACTTGCTGCTTGAGCGCAAAGCTGGCGTGCGATGATGGATGCACGCCATCATCCGTGCATCTATAACACACATCTCATTAGGGACACGACGATTAATCCAAACTTCTGGTTAAACATGTATCCCCACGTTGCCTTGTTTAGATATCGGTAAAAAGCAGGCTATTCTGGTGGCAGAAATCAGCTTGGTGGTCATAAATTCTACCTCCATGGCGTGGCAATCAGCGCGAGGCATAAAAGGGTTTTATTACGCCACAGCTGGCAGCTGGTTCTCACCCCCTTCATCAGCCGTGTATTACAGCATGCTGGGCCACTCAATAGATGCAATTATGCAAAAATAGCATTCTTTACCTCACCAGCTTTGGTGAAGATGTCAGAATATCAGATGTAAATGAACATTGATGCAAAACATAGGGCACGAAGTATTTAAAGACAGTGTATGGAATACATTGATTGCTTAGAAACTGGCCTTCCTGCTGGGGAAAAAAACAAAAAACATCTTTAACCAGCCTAAACTGGTTTTATGGTTTTGGCTGGTTTCCCAGCCTGGACAGTCTGGTCTGTTTACTGGTTTGAAGGGGGTTAGAGGAGTTTTGGACACCCAACTAAACATGGGAGACCTGTTAAACCAGCTAATAATCTAAGGCTGGTTTAAGATTTTATATCCTCAGCAGGGTGTGGAAAGACTTTGAAAATAATCATGCTTTTTGATCTCTTACCTGAGGCAAACAAGCATGGAGGCGTTCTTGTATTATTAGCCTCCATAAAATGCAACCATGGTTTAGTAAGAGATGTCATTTCATTTAATTGAACTGCCAGTCAAATCTCTCCCCTGTGGAGAAATAACAAACTCAATCCAGTGGTGACCATAGTAAGGGTCAGTGTCAGATCGCTTTTTAGGTCTGTTCTCCTTAAATCAGCATTTTTACCCCTACTGCCAGTTTCCATCTGCTGTTTGTCAAATACTTTGTGCCAAAGTTGCTTGGATATTTCCTATAGCGATTTATTTAATGTGTTTCTATTCCTGCTCAGGTTTTTAGTGCAAAATAAAGGGTTCCATTTCACCTTTGAGACTGGTGTGTAAGCATAAATGTTTCATACAGAGTGCTCTTGCATAATACAAGCAAACTTCAAAGTAACCTAACTATGAAATTAGTTATACAATGAACTATCATAAGTCTGCTGTGTATTCTGTCACTTTTACTAACTCGTATGTAACAAATGCATAAAATATTTAAAGTTTTTGGGTCCAACTGAGTTTTATTAAATACATAACTCATGGTTATAAGTCTGTGTCTGAAGAAATTGCAAAAGACTGGAATAAGATTTGTCATGTTTGTCACTTTGGAAACGAGTAATTGAGCAATAGGCAGTTCAATTAATCAAAATACACTTCTGCATACCGTGCATGGAACTGAATTTGTCAAAAAAATCAAGCATTGGTGAACGCTACTTGAAATTTCTCATTTGAAAATTGTACCTACTTTAAAGGGCTATTTCACCCAAAAATGAAAGTTCTGTTGGCGTTTACTCCAAACTTGTATGACACTCTATCTTCCATGAAAAAACAAAAGGAGATGTTAGGCAGAATGTTAGTCTCAGTCACTATTCAATTTCATTGCACATTTGTTCCATATAATGAAAGTGAATAAAGTATATAATTAACTATTAAAATGGACTTGCAATATCTTAATTACAGTAATATTGGCAGTTATAAAATTGGATAAATGGAAAAGGGTTTTATTTTAGGACTACTAAGAATTCATACAGCACTCAGCACGTCTAATTCAACTACAGGTTTTTGTAGCAATAGATAAATGCATCCTTTTGCGATTAATTCTTCCATCCTTACTTGTGCTTATGCAAAGGCAATGGAGTGCTTGCATTTTGTGTTTTTGTCAAATAAATCTTATTGTCTCTTGGGCTCTCTGCCATGTAGTGTGAATCACTTTAGTTCAGATGGAGACTTCAGACAATTTAATCTCATCAGTTAAATTCCAGTGCGATTGGACAACCACTTATATGCGTACGCACACACACACACACACACACACACACACACACACACACACACACACACTCAACGACACATTGCATGCATACCCTACAAATTACCCTCCACTCAAGGCCTCATACAAGACATAAGATTTATTAAAAAAACAATATATTCCAGTTTTGCAAAACATTACAATTTGTGACAAATTTATGTCGAAAGTTTTGTAGCTGAAAACGGTCTGTGCTTTGCGAAAATAGAATCACTGCGCCCAGTGGTCAAAGCGGAAGTGGAAGTGTTATTGGAGGGATGGGCACGTGTGAGCTCCAGATTCCAGGTGAAATGTCCACAGAGTAGCGCCAAAGCGAGTTGTATTTTTTTGTTGTAAATTATGTAATACATCAACAGGAAATCATGCAACATGCAAGCCTCTGCCCCCTACCAGACCAATGACATCGGCATTAATGATATCAAGGTCGCAGTGCAAGTCGCTAATACACCCCCCCCATTTATATACAGTAAATGAGTCTTCTAAATCATTCAAAGTTACAAAGGACTTAAAGCCACAAAACTCCACTTTTATGGAGCCTTTAAAGGAGGCCTGTGATTTGTCAATTTGCACTTTTCAGCAACCTTGATTCCCTTATTATGGAAGTATACTCCAATACACAAAACAAGACCTAAGGATGCAGTTGATATCTCCTCCCAGGCTCTGTTGCAATAAAGAAAAGTGTTGGATTGACTTGTCAGCAGGGACAGCGGAGACAGAAGTTCTGTTTTCATCTAAATACGGGGGAGAAGGGCTCTATAAGCAGCTTTGCTTCATCCCAGCCAAACCAAGTCTAGTAAC
Source organism: Moxostoma hubbsi (assembly GCA_032164185.1). Taxonomy (NCBI): domain Eukaryota; kingdom Metazoa; phylum Chordata; class Actinopteri; order Cypriniformes; family Catostomidae; genus Moxostoma; species Moxostoma hubbsi. The sequence goes on from JAVLUX010000040.1 coordinate 10,104,209, forward strand.
TAGGGTCCAGAAATACATAGTGAACCAAGCAACACAAGCAGTGAAAATGTACAAATGAAAAGTTGAAGCAGTAGCCAATTTACCAGTTATTGAGCATTCGTGTTCCATACAAACAGAAAGGTCTCGAAACACATCAATGTTAACTAAGAAATAAAACAGAACGTTTTGGAAGGATTTGGTTGGTGATGAAAATTTCAAAACTGGTCAGCATGTGGGGGAACAAGTGGGATGTTTGCAGCCAACTACAGTCCTTTTTCCTTACTGAGTGAGGATTGTAATAATTTATCTTGAATAAAGCAAAGAGTGAAATGGGGCTCATGTGTCCTTATCGGTGGAGGGAGATGGTTGTTCACCGTTTGCACTACACGGTGTGCAATCAAGGGTAGCTTGTAGCAGTCACTGTAATGATACTTTTCTCTTGATCATATTGCCGAGGATGAAGGGTTAGGAAACAAAACCCTATTGGCTCTTCATAATTCAATTCTAATGTAGTCTCGCCTGAATGAGTTAACTTCAGTATGAAAAGTGGGTGTTATTTGCTATCACCGCAGGTCTGACAGAATAATTGGGATGCCGCTGGTGTAAAAAATAGAAGGTAACCCCTCCCCCCCCCCCCCATATGACTTTGTTCAGCATTGAATACATTTTATTACAAGTACTGGTGTGACTCAACAATATTAGCCATTTAACCTTTCCGGTTGCTAATAAGAGATATCACGGGAGGAGGACCGTAATCTAATAACAGGCTGTGAAATGTGTATTTTTTGGCAATTTAAATGCAAATAGGTTGGTTCTGGAGACTGTCCAACTCTTAGTGATGGGTTGATGGCTGAGGGCAGCAGTGCATGGTCTGTATGAGACAGGGGTACATGCAATGAGATCAGATGGGCGCGGTATCACACTGGGGTGGAGGGGCATTGGTGGAAGAGGGAATGCTGGCGACTGTAATGAGCGAAAATAAACATTTCCTGTCTGGTGGAGATATGATCTAAGGATGATAAATGGAGCGACCGCAGGTGAGGATGATAAATCGGTTGGCCGGTCTGATTTGAACGTGGCTGGTGGGAGGAAAGAAGAAGGGGGAGGGTTTGATCCTCTTGTATATCAGCCGCATTTCATGCTGTGGGGCTGTTCTGAATTAGGAAGTTGTCAACCAATATGGCCGTATGCATTGAGTGGGTCTGTGTTTCAGCCAGTCGTATGTTTGTCTGTGCCCATCATTTATAATTGGAAAACATGGCAAACATTACAGCTCAAACAGACATGGTTGGCTCTTGAAATCCATCAGCTGTCTGTTGACCTTTGCTGGCCTTATAGTTATTATAATTTGCCCTTTCAGTTTAGTTTTTGTAAGTCTAAAAGTGTTGATATGAATGTAGTGCATGTATTATATTCTATGAATGAATAATATACTGTGTATAAAAAACTAAAACTAAAATGAATTTGTGGACATTTTTATTTTATTTTAGATAGTTTTGGAGATATAATTTAACCCTAACCTAACCCTAACCCTAACCCTAACCTTTATTGAGTTTTGTTTCAGTTTATCCAGTTACGTTAAAAGTATAGTTGGCCAAAAATGAAAATTCTTTCATTATTTACTCACCCACCTTCTTTCCTCCGTGAATTACAAAAGGTTTTTGTTCACATAGATTTGACTGCCATATAATGGAAGAGAATAGTGACTTCAGGCTTTCAAGCTCTAAAAAAGGATAAACAAATCACCCAAAATAAAAAAAGCACCCAAATAAAATATGGTGAATATGATGCAGATTTGATATCGGAATATATGGTCACGAAACAATCAGTAACCAATGAGGTTTGATGTTTGTGACATCCAGACTGTGCTGTAGTCATCATATTTGATTTGTACTGTATGTTTCTATGATTTTGGATTATTATTATTATTATCATTTGTTTCGTCCTTTTTGGAGCTCTAAAGTACATTTTAGAAATTGACAGCCTGTAGTTACAATAAACTTTCATTATATGACAAAAATCATTGTGAAAATGTATTAAAAAAGTCAGACATTTGGGATTTGAAGTGACATTATGGTATATAATAGAGTAAATAATTTGGGGTAAATAATACATTATTAACAATAGAGCTTTCATTTTTGGGTAAACTATTATTTGAAAGGAAATACTCTCATTATTCAATCACCATTATGCCATCCTAGATATGTATGACTTTCTGTCATCTGCTGTACTCAAATGAAGATTTTTAGAAGAATATCTCAACTCTGTAGGTCCATACAATGCAATTGAATGGGTGCCAAACTTTTTAAGCTCACAAAATCACCATAAAGGTAATCCCTAATACTCCAGTGGTTAAATCACTTGTATTGTATGGACCTACAGAGCTGAAATATTCTTCTAAAAATCTTAATTTGTGTTCGGCAGAAGAAAGAAAGTCATACACATCTGGGATGGCATGAGGGTGAGAAAATGATGAGAGAATTTGAATTTTTGGGTGAACTATTCCTTAAACGTATTACTTTTATTAATGCTTTCACTTTGTTTTTGTTAACAATTTTAACACTTGCAGGACTACACTCTGCTCCAACTTTTGAAAAAGAGTCAAACTGGCAGAAGTCTCTGTTGGCATCAGTTCCAGATGAGTCTTTAATTTTACAATCTGATGAGGAATAGGTTTGGAATAAGCTGCTCTGGCCTTGCCATCAGTGGCGTGTGTGTGTGTGTGTGTGAGCCGAATTTGGGGTACACTCTCATAAGGAGGGGGGGGTCTTCTCTAATCCTACCTTTGAGAACAACTTTCCTTTTCTGTTCGATACATGTTTATTTCTGCCCACATCCTATCGATTCCCTGGGACGAGTAATCGGATGAAATTAACAAAAGCAGAGATGTTTAAAACCAGATAAGTATCTAAAAATGATGCTTGGTAAGGTAAACAACACAGAAAATAAAGACAGTCTATTCATTAATAAGTGAGCAATATTCTCACTGGATGATGTCGGGTCTCCTAGGATGTCTAAATTGAGCTGGTAACATCCTGCAAGATTATGATAATTTCTGGTCAGGTTTGCACAACATGTGGTAGCATGTTGCATGAGGCTTACATAAATAATGCTCCAGATTTCTGAAAGATACTTATTAGACTTATTGTTATTGGTGATTTGTAAAGGAATCATCAGTATTACAATTGGGTTATGAGTTTGAATAAAGAGGTGTGCTATATTACTATATTATTTCAAAGTGATTTGACTTACAATCTTCTGTGGATGATAAAACAGGCAAAGAATTCCCTAGCATTCAAGGAGGGATACAAACCAAATCTAAGAACCAGAAGATCTTGGAGACATAAGATTCTTTTGACTTTGGCCAATAAGCAACCATGTAGCAAACACACAACTGCAACATCCTAAAGACAACTCAAAATATGCTCGCAACTGGATAGCAATGCCCTGGTAACCATCCATAACATTGTATCATCATGATGATGAGTTTAGGGTGGGCAAGCACCATTAACATTCTCTGTTGTGACATTATTTTTCTATGACATTTACACACATTTTACCCCCCAATTCTCATTAGCACAATTATTAGTCATTATGACTTTCTTATTACCGGAATAATTTTTACATCATAGTTGTACTCGCTCTGTATACTGCCTTTATTTTTCACTAATTTAAAAAAATCTTTTGAACTCCAATAGAGTAAGAGAATTACAGTGTTACGGTAATGGGAATAATCATTGAAAACAATGGCAATAGTAAAAGTAAAACATCTAGACGCATTACAGTAATGAGAATTGTGGGGTAAAATGTGCCCTTAAATGTGTCACGATGTAAAAAAAAATTACTGGTCCTAAAGATTAATTTTGTTTATGCAAAGTATAATTTCATATATTTTGTATTGATTCACGGTTTAAAATGACCAGGAAGTTTATTGTGAGATTGTATGATATTTACACATACCACACAGCTATAACGTACCAGCTGGCTCCCGTTACACTCAGGGTCACGGTACCACTGCAACTGGCCCTGCCGACCCACTCCACACATACAACACAGCTACCAGCTGGCTCACATTACATGAACTGTATCACAGTTTGTGTACTGTACATTTTTTTTAATTTTTTTTTTATACTGTACTTCAGCCTATAGTCTACATTTGTTTTTGCATTTTGCATATATGTTAAATGGTCTCTACAACAATTTCAACTAGCCCAGCTATTCTATTCTATTCTCTAAATTGGGAAACAAATGTGCACATCAACTAAGCTTGGAACATATCTTGTGTTTATGAACAGAATTACAGCGTTTCAGGCCTGAATTACATCATGTGTTACTGCAGTCTTGCCTGCATTGAAAATACATTGGCCTTCCTGACTAAATGATTGAACCACACTGTCCAAGTCATCAACTAAGTACTTCATTGATTGGTGTAGGGGGGAAAGTGGTTTGACTGTCTCAATTCCCAGATAAACAGGAGCATTCGCCCTTATTAGTAGAACACGCACTGATGTAGCGGCTGTTTCTCTCCTGGTAACATTCTGTCTTTGTGGCGCTAATTACCAGAGTCTTGAAAATCACTTTTTCTCGTGTCAGCAGTAAGTCGTTACCAGACCCCCGGTGGTGATTCCATTTTTTAGTGGAGCATTCATTTAGCAGGTGTAGCGAGTCAGAGGGAAATATTGTTCTTCACCCCGTGGGTTTGGGAGTTCTGTTTGGAGCACAGGGTGTGATACTCAAGGGCTGCAAGGGTAAAACGATATGCATGTTTGTTCACTGGTTTGGGTCGGTCGTAGAAGCTTCTCTTTGAGGATGGGCGCAAACTTTTCAGTGAAATCTATAGGACAGATGCAATAACTATAACAAATGTTAAGAGTTTTGAGATGTAAATTTTATATTAGTGCTTGCAAGGTAGCAAAAGAATAGCGTTAAATTCTTGGGTGAAATAATAAATAGAAAAGTGGTAATTCCAAATAGTGGGAGAGGGATGTTCATTTGCAATACAGAAGAGATAAATAGATGACCAAAGAAAAGACCAATCACAATTCAGTATGCAAAGAGTGTCCCTAACTAGTATTTGGACACTAACAAAACAGCAAAAGTGCAAGGACGATTTTAAAGCAAAACATTTCACAAAATGTTAAGTTTGCTAGATGTTTTATATTATATTTTGTTAATTACAGACTCGTCCCTTTAAAAAAAGGCCAAAATTATGGTTACAGTGAGGCACAAACAATGGAAGTGAACGGGGTCAATCCGTGAACATATACCGACTGTTTTTAAGTTTAAAATAACTTGCTAACCTTTTCTGTGAAAATGTTATATCCAATTGTATAACTTCATTGCAATGGCGATGTAACACCATAAATCCTAAAACAACGTACACTTTATATAAAGTGTACGTTGTGTACACACACACACACACACACACACACACACACACGACAGACAAGATACGATACAAGCATCAGAATCCAGTCAAAAGACAAAACCAAAGCCATGTGTTCAAACAAAACAGAACAAAACAAAACATGGATTTCAGAATTCAGCCACAAAAACTCAAAACTAAACCAGCAGAAGTGGCTGGATACTGACAAATGCTACTTATTTAAAGATAAACTGTCGAAGTTTCTTGAAAACATGTATGCTAATCTGAGGAATAAATAGAATAGAATAGAATAGTCCAAGATCACTCCAAGGCTCCTTGCATGATCTTTTTCTGTCCACACATGCTTACTTTAAGCGATGTAATATAAAAAAAAATAAAAAATGCATTTTTCCATGACTGCTCATTATATACAGTAAACAAATTCTTTCAAGCTTCTATTTATGGCCATTTAGAGAACTTTCAGAACTAATATCTGGCAACGGAAAGACATCCAGAGCTCTCATCGATTCTCAGTGACACGGAAGATTTCTCTAAAATGTGATCTCAGAGGTTCTTCTATCAGCCTACCCAAACAATACATCAGGGACAAGAGGAAAATTATACAAAGATTTTGAATAATGTTTTTTAATCAATAGAACCATAAAGCATAGGCAATTCTTGCACTTACAATGCAAGATGTTCCCAAAAGAAATACAGTGCTATCTTGTTTTGATGTTGTTTTTTTACTGAACCATGGTAGTAGGAATTGCCTTGGAGTACAATGTAAATATCATGGTAAACAAATTTCAGTATGGTACAGCATATCAAACTATCTACATATCTGCTTGGACCTTATTATTATTATTTAAATATTTATTTGTCTAGGATATAAATAGAACAAATTGAATGCTTTTCAATTAATCACTTTGATCAGATTTCTTCCCCCATACATTGAAAGTGACTAAAGGTGATTGAGGCTAACAATCTGCCTAACATCTCCTTTTGTGCTCCACAGAAGAAAGTCATACGGGTTTGAGACTGCATGACAATAAAGTACGTCAGAATTGTCTTTTTTGGGTGAACTATATCTTTAAGTATATAAAAGCAAGGATGTTAAAACAGTAAACAATACTCACTGATGCATGAAGCAGTTGCATATTGTCCTTGAATTCAAAAGATTCAAAACAAATCATGATTATTGAAAAACAATATCATATATGCCCACATTCACTAAAATTAAAGAGCATTAACCACTCTCTTGTGACATTTGGTACAATACTGAAATGTTATTTCAGTGCCATCTGGACAATTCATTTCATTTGTTAATGGAGGATCTGTTTTAATCTGACAGATGGCCGATTTTCTGTGAACACTAAACAATTTCATAAAGCAGCCTTACAAATTCACTCCTCTAAAACTATGGCTACAGACTCAATTGTAAACTTAAATAGGATGAATAGATCCGACAGTGGAGGTGCTTTAAAGCTGTTTTTCCTCAAAGCTCATTTTCTTTCTTCTTCCCACTTTCTTTGAAACATGGGCACTTCATGGTAAATTACCTTTCGTTGCTTTGCTCCCTGTTTTAATGCATATCCAGTGACATTTTTGTCTGCATTTTGTGAAGGAACATTACAGAAAATGACAGTGAAGTTTCAATCTTTACCTGAACCAAGCAATAAAACAACCAATGAGAGAAAAAGGTCCCCAAAGGTTAAGAATGATTTACTGTGAATATTCTCTAAAATACCTTCTTTCAAAAGCTCAATATGCAAACCTCAGCTTTTCAGCTCCATCTCATAGGAAAGAAAAATCACATGCGATCTATTTAAAATCTTAATTGCTTCTCAATGAGACTCAATGAGCAAATGGAGATTTTTCTCTTAAAAAAAAGACCATAGTGATCTCACATGTGTTGTAGAGGACTGAAATAGTGGAAATACCCTGTGAAAAAAATAAAATAAAAAAATAAAAAAATAAATATATATATATTAGAGCTGTCAATCGATTAAAATTTAAAATCGAATTAATTACATGGTGTCCCAATTAATTAATTGCGATTAATTGCATTTAATCGCATATACAAATATTTGCCGAGAAAGCCCCTCATATAACAATAATTCAATATATAATGATGAAATAATGATACATAGTTATCTTTAAATATATATAGAAAATAAAAACATTTTCAGATAATTAAAGTGCATTACATTCTTGTCGCAGAAGAGTTAATCATTAATAAGACAATACAAAAAGCGGCTTTAGAATACAATGTATTATTTATTACCATATTATTGAACATAAGTCAATCATTGGCATACAGTTCACAGCAATCCGTTTCACAGGTGAGTTTGTCAATCAGTTCGAGATTTATTATGAGGGCTTGTTTAAGGACCCGTCAATGTACACCTACGTCAGACATGCTTGTGTAGCGTCTCGGGTGCGTTGCGTCATAAACATACATTTTTATGTCACTGTGTCAAGTTAAATATAGCTTAATACTTAGAACACATATTGAGATCTCTTAGTTCAGATTTGCGCTCCTTCAAGTGTTTTGAACGCAAGAACGTAACGCATGTTTGTGTTGTGCTGCTGCTGAAGGGTTTTTTTCAAGTCAAGTTGTTTTTATTGGCGTTTCAGCCATATACAGTAAGTACAGTACACAGCAAAATGAGACAACGTTCCTCCAGGACCATGGTGCTACATAAAACAACATAGGACAAACACAGATCCACATGAGACTACACAGACTAAATAACATACCTATATAAAGTGCACGTGCAAACGTGTGCAAAAAGTACGAGACAGTACAATAAACTACTAACAATGAACAGGACAATAGACACAGTAAGAGACAGTGCCGACCAGTACACAGTAGTGCAAAAGATGACAGTTCCTAAAAATGCTAAATGTAAACATAACATACTATGAGATAGTGTTCTATGCACATAGCAGTTATTGAGGTAGCAGCCAGTGATAAAGTGACAATAATTAAAGTGCAACTCAGGACACATGTGTGTGTATGTCAGTCCAGTCTCTGAGTATTGAGGAGTCTGATGGCTTGGGGGAAGAAGCTGTTACACAGTCTGGCTGTGAGGGCCCGAATGCTTCCAGACGGCAGCAGGGTGAAGAGTTTGTGTGAGGGGTGTGAGGGGTCATCCACAATGCTGGTGGCTTTGTGGAGGCAGTGTTTATTGTAAATGTCTTTGATGGAGGGAAGAGAGACCCTGATGATCTTCCCAAACCAGGCAGTGATGCAGCTGCTTAGGATGCTCTCAATAGTCCCTCTATAGAATGTAGTGAGGATGTGGGGTGGGAGATGTGCTTTCCTCAGACTTCGAAGAAAGTAGAGACGCTGCTGGGCTTTGTTGGTAATAGAGCTGGTTTTGAGGGACCAGGTGAGGTACTCCACCAGGTGAACACCAAGGAGTTTGGTGCTCTTGACGATCTCCACAGAGCAGCTGTCGATGTTCAGTGGAGAGTGGTCACTCTGTGCTCTTCTAAAGTCAACAACCATCTCTTTTGTTTTGTCGACATTCAGAGACAGGTTGTTGGCTCTACATCAGTCCGTTAGCCGCTACACCTCCTCTCTGTATGCTGACTTGTCATTCTTGCTGATGAGACCCACCACGGTCGTGTCATCGGCAAACTTGATTTCTTCACTATATAAACTGCGCATTGCCTACACAGCAGTTTCACTTACTGCCCTCTTGAGTAAACATGTGGTACTACAAGCTTGCATTTCTCAGGAATCTTCCTTATTACGGTCCGTGGGCTTTGCGATTTAATTACGTTAATTATTTTAACGCATAATTTTTTTAAAATTAATCGCATGGAATTAACACATTAAATCGACAGCCCTAATGTATACACACACATACACACACACACGCACACACACACACACACACACACACACACACGCACACACACACACACACACACACACACACACACAGCATATTTACACTTACAGTATATTTGTTTTCAAGGAAAACGACACAACTTGACAGTCAATGCACACTTAAAAATTTTAGCCCTTTTTTATGATTTATGCATTTCAATTACAAAATTCCATCAAATTGCATTACAGTGTATTTTAATAAAAAAAAAACTAAATTAAATTAATAAAACTTAAAATACATTTTTTTTTCTTGAAGATTTCAATCTTCAAGAAAAGTATATGCAAGTATATGCGATCATTGCATACATTTTGTAGCTCTGTATTCTACAGCATGTCAACAGTTTTCTCATTTGTGTCTATTTTTATTTCTCCTTAGGAATCTAGGAGAAATATCTCAAATAAAGTTGGTTCATGAATGGAACATAATTGAGGACTCAATTAAGTCTCCTGAGCAACTTCTGAGCAATAAAATCTTCCCCTGAGATCATCCCACTGCAGTTTATATGATTTTTATCCTCCCTCTTCCTGCCACTCTTAGCAGATATAATAATTGCTTTCTCTCACATTTATCAGAATCCCATCAACAGCCACTGTGTGAGGAGTGCTTCATCCAAAATAGATGCATTAGTGTTTTTAAGACACTGATGGACCAATTGACAAGCTGCAAAACTAAGTTGTCCCCTATTGATCTCCAGAGTGTTTTCAGAAAATATACTAATTATTTATTGTGGAACTGCGTGTTATTTTGCTATCAGGGTATTTTCACAAACTCACTAGTTTATAAGAAGATCTTGACTCTGGAACTCCCCTAATGGACTCACTTTTCTGTTTCAGTTATCTATGAAAGTGGCTGAATAAGATATTAAATCATTTCTGGGGAATATAGATATTGCAAATAGAAACAGCTAACAAACAGCTTCTGTCATTTTTAATTCAGTGAAATTATGATGTATGTTTATTTCAAGCAGTGGTGTAGATTCCAGGGGGAATGGGAGGGAGGTAAACTCCCCAATAATTAAAACAAGCAAGCACAACAACCCCATTATTTATACTATGATCAATGGAAACATGGGTAAATGCTTCAGGCAATGTTCAAGCCAAATCTACGCCCTTGAGTTCAAGAGCCCAAAAACAGAGCTGAAGTTGCCTAGCTTGAGCAATACATATATTTGCTCCTTCTGCTGTTAATGAGGGTCAGCAATAGAATATAGCCACAGGTGAACATTAAGCCAGCGAGGTAATAACATTTACACACACATGTAGATTGTTCCCACACACTCAGTCATCAGACAGTGGCTATTACAGCTAACGTGGTGCACAGATGTGTCCTGCGAAGGATGGTGGCATCTACTTTTTTGCCTGAAGGTTTCCATTTGTTAGATGGATGCTATAGGATGTTGGTTTAAATCCTCATAGTTTACTTTACAAGCATAGAACTAGATTTTTGCTAGGATGCTGTGAATGGTTGACCAGGGTGTTGCTATGAAGTTGCTAAGGTGATTGGAGTGGTTTTTAGCTTGTTGCTATGTGGTTGCTAGGATGTTCTGGGTGGTTCCTAGGTTGCTTACAGGCCTATGTCAAGAAATCCCACCAGCATGTCTCTATGATATTCTTATCGCCATCCATATGGTTTGGGTCCTGCTGTCAGTGTAAGTCTATGGGATTTTTTACGCCCATTTTATTAAGTCTAAACGCTTATATAGTAATCCTCTCTTCAACAACACACACAGTTTTAGACATCATTAATGTCTGCAGCAGAAACAGTGCAAGCCACATGCTGAAATCTAATATTTTGTGTTAGGAAGAAGAACAAAGCTAGTCAAAGTGATGCTTTTCCTTAAACAACTCTAACTGTATCAAAAGGAGAAATTGCAACACATAGCAAAATACCAAGACTCATCTGTCAATGTAGAACGGTGCAAGTAAAAATATCTATAGAAGAAGGACATTTTTTGCATTATTGTAATGGACTGAAATAATCCGATGAAATCAATACTTGAGATGTGAAAATATGAAGCAATGAAAAATACATTTGGGAAATATAAATGAGAGCTCAATATGAAATACTGGGATCGGTAGGTGTTAAAATTGGAAAGAGAGGCATAGCCTTGCAACACAGTCATATATCTCTGAAACTCATTGCTTTATTTAATAGGGGGAAGCATTGGCACTATAAAACACTGCAAGTGGAGTTTCTATATATGCAAGATTACGTTGTAGTCTGAGAAAGTTTTGGTCAAGAGCATAGTTGAAGAAGTTTTAATAACCCCTTTGATGTAGAAAAAAACTCTTAAGAAATTTCTTCCATGAAAATGTCTTCGATTGTCATTGCTGGGTGGGTTATTGTTGGAGATATACAGTGTGAGCTGACAGATAGGGCTCATGATATCTTTTATGCTATTAAAAATTAAAAAGGGGGGGGGGGGGGGGGGAGGGGGGGATATGAGTGAGTAAATGATGACATAATTTTCATGTTTTGGGTGAACTGTTTCTTTGAAATAAATTTTTTCACTTACAGAACAGGTGCTATATTAGATTCTAAGGGAGACATCTGGCAATAAACAGGCACATGTAATAGCAATGGGCATGAGGAAGCTATTATGCCCGCTGCCGCTCTAGCCGATGTGTTATCAAACCCAATTTGGGGGGACAGATTACACTGTTGGGATGGCTGACCTCTGAGTCTTGTTTAGTTCTGGGTTTGTGAGTGTGTGTGTGTGTGTGTGTGGTGGAATGGACACAATGTCCTCTGCTACAGATTCATCAGCACCCCCACCACACACACACACACACACACACACACACACACACACACACACACACCACACCCATTCATCATTTTCTCTTGGCCTCACCCAGCTACTGTTAGCACAGGGGTGGCAGTGAGAAAGTAGCTGCTTGAACTGGTGTGCGGCACATGGGTCACAGTCCTATTCCGGTGAACACAAGCGTGACCTAGCCTGCAAGAACAGCAATTTAGACAATGCAGAACATAAATGAAAACAGGACTGCTCAGAGAGGAGAGTCTGACTGCCTACTGTGCAGCAGGGTGAGTCCAAGCTGGTCTAGTTTTGGTGCCGGATTTAATCTTGATGTGAAAAACACAGTCACCGTACACGTTCCATTAATCTTTGGTTTAGAGGCAGAGGCATTGTTACATATTGATAGAGCGATTAATAAGCCAACGGAAGAGCAGGAAACGGGTCCCACAGAGTGTGAATTAGTCACACAGTATTACAAAAAACCTTGTTATGGTTTTCATAACATGGGTAGGTTTTTAATGGACTGTCCAATCTGAGTGACCCTGGTTTCAGTATGTCAAAAAACACAATTAAAGGGTACCGCACAATGTGTCCAAACCATTAACCTATAAGCCAAAGCATTTCAGTGCATTTCCATGTCAACCCAGTGGGTTTTCAAGGCTGGTTGGTGACCCTCTGGTTTAATGGCAATTAAAGGCACAGATGTATGAATTGTGATTCAACACACATTAAATTTTGGATTTGCCAGCTCTGGTAATTCTGAGATAATGTGAGTGGTTCCCATGTAAATCTTGCTACTGTGATGCTAGGGTGTGATATGTGGTTGCCAAGACATTGCTCTGCTGTGTGCTCAATTTGGTCTCATAGAATCATGTTACTATTCTTACATTTTTGCTAAATAATTTTTTCATGGCTTGTTGTACGTATAGCAGCAGATTCCTGGTGAAATAAACACATGCAATCGTATGACATCAAAACACTTTAACTGTAGCGTATGACAGGTAAGGCATAATGTTTGCATTACATAACTACTTTATAAGCTTTTTGTATTGCATTGTAACTCATAGACCATTGCACTTGCAATTGTAACCGGTCCTGCTTGACGCTCTCCGAGTGGGATTCGAACCAGCGTTAGCCAGCATGGGTGGCGGGCGTGCTAACAAGGAGGATAAAGGTTACAGCTTTAGCATCAGTCGCTAGTGCGCCTCTTGAGGTGAGGGGAGTGAGGTTTATATGGACTACACAGCTATCACGTATTAGCTGGCTCCCGCTACATAATGAATGAGTCTTGAAGAGCATTCGAGTCGACGCATGAGCCAAAAAAGTCAAAGAAGCACCTCAAAATGTCATGGTTGCGTCAGCAATTGCGTTTTTCATGTCACATTTGCTTTTAATGAAACTATCGGTTAGGTTTAGGAAAATTTAAGGAAAATTTTATTTTAACATGACCACTTTAAAAATCTCATCTGTTTGGGAGAACATTTCACTGGCTTTTCGCAGCACTCAGTAGACATTTCACCTCAGAACTGCTACTATACAGTGTATTCAGAAAGTATTCAGACCCCTTAATTTTATTCACATTTTGTTATGTTGCAGCCTTATGCTAAAATGCTTAAAGTTATGATTTTTCACATCAATCTACACTCCATACCCCATAATGACAAAGCAAAAAACAGATTTTTTGATAATTTTGCAAATTTATTAAAAATAAAATAATTAAATATTACATTGACATACATTTCAGACCATTTGCTATGACACTTGAAATTTAGCTTTGGTGCATCCCATTTCTCTGTATCATCTTTGAGATGTTCCTACACTTTGACTGGAGAAAACCTGTGGCAAATTCAATTGATTGGACATGATTTGGAAAGGCACACACCTGTCTATATAAGGTCTCACAGCTGAAAATTATATATCAGAGCAAAAACCAAGCCATGAGGTCAAAGGAACTACCTGTGGGAGTTCAGAGACAGGATTGTGTCGAGGCACAGATCTGGGGAAGGCTACACATTTTTTTTGGCTGCATTGAAAGTTCCCAAGGGCACAGTGGCCTCCATAATTCTTAAAAGGAAGAAGTTTGGAACAACCGGGGCTCTTCCTAGAGCTGGCCACCTGGCCAAACTGAGCAATCGGGAGAGGAGATCCTTGTTAAGCGTGGTGACCAAGAACCTGATGGTCATTCTGGTTGAGCTCCAGAGATCATGTGTGGATATAGGATGACAACCATCACTGCAACACTCCACCGATCTGGGCTTTATGGCAGAGTGACCAGAGGGAAGCCTCTCCTCATTGCAAGAAACATAAAAGCTTGCTTGGAATTTGCGAACTCTCAGACTGTGGAGAAACAAGATTCTCTCATCTGATGAAACGGAGATTGAACTCTTTGGCCTCAATTCCAAGCATCATGTCTGGAGGAAACCAGGCACCACTCATCACCTGCGCAATACCATTGCAACGGTTGAATGAAAGCTGAACACAGCAAAATACAGAGACATCCTTAATGAAAACCTGGTCCAGAGCGCTCAGGACCTCAGACTGGACTGAAGGTTCACCTTCCAACAGGACAAGGACCCTAAGCACACAGCACAGACAATGCAAGAGTGGTTTAGGGACAACTCTGTGAATGTCCTTGAGTGGCCCAGCCAGAGCCTGGACTTGAACCCAATCGAACATCTCTGGAGAGACATGAAAATGGCTGTCTACTGACGGATCTGCAGAGAAGAATGGCAGAAAATCCCCAAATCCAGGTGTGCAAAGCTTGTCGCATCATATGCAAAAAGACTTGAGGCTGTAATCACTGCCAAAGTTGCTTCAACTATGCACTGAGTTAAGCCTCTGAATACTTATGTCAGTGTGATATTTCAGTTTTTTCTTTCATATAAATTTGCAAAGTTATCACAAATATATTTTTTGCTTTGTCATTTTGGGGTATGTTATGTAGATTGATTTAAAAAAAATATATTTAAAGCATTTTAGCATAAGGCTGCAACAAAACCAAAAAAAAAAGAAAAAAAAAAAAAAGGGTTTGGGTCCTTCTTTGAATTTTAGTCTTTGTTAGTTGTTTCCCCTGCCCATTTTGTCATCCGCCTGGATGTAATAGCATACCTCGCCTCAATAAGCTGTACAAATTGAGGTATAATTGATGTCCAAATCACAAATGATCTTAAATTAATTACTTAAGTTTAGTGGTTTGCTCAAATCCCTAACCCAAAGCATGAGCAATAGTAAAAGTTCACCACTAACAGGGGTGTAAATTAACGAATTTCAAACACTCATGTTACTGTAATTAGGTAATTTTTCCCAGGAATTAGTTTAAAAATGGTACACATTTACTTGAGTACATTTTTGTCATATTCCGTGTTTTCTTTTGTTTTTGTACTTTTATGTTGAATTTTTTTTTAGTTCCTGTTAGTTTTGTAGTCCTTTGTAGTTTTATTCCTTGATTGGTTCTCACTGATTATTTCTCATTCCCTGATTGTTTCCCCAGGTGTTCTTTGTTCCCTTGTGTATTTAAGCCCTTGGTTTCCCTGTTTCTTGTGTCAGTTCTTGCATGTATGAATGTTTTTTTCTATGCGCTGTGCCAGGTTCCCTGTGTTTTTCTTTTCCTTTGGTCCGAGTTTACTTGTTTGTTTTTCAGTTTAATAAAGCTGCGTTTAGATCCTAATTCCTTGCCTGCCTCGTCACAATTTTAAGAGCTGTAACTCTACTTTCACTGCACTATTTTCCCACCGTCTGTGTTCGCTACTTCCCTGTCCTGATTTTATTTGTATCTATCAATGTGATTGGCTTGGGAGAGTCTTGTTTCTCCCATCCAATCAAATTGCACGTAAAAAAAATTGAAGGGCAGCTGTAGATCTGGCGCCAACTGTGGAGGATGCCTCAAGTATAGTTCAACACCTGAACACCATGGCAGCACCTAAAAGGGCTTTTCGCAGTGAAAAATGGCAATTGCATGACTGCGTCATGTGAGTTTATCTTGCTCATGCCAGATATCAGCATTAATCCTGCCTCTAATTTGAAGAAATATATCGAGGTAAATTTCATATTTCTGCTTACTAGATTCTGTGTCTATAACATAGCCTGTAATCTTTCACTGAGATTGAGCTGCTGTGAGAGATTAATGCAATGTTATCAAAAGGGCTGGGTGATAAAATCTAGATGTTTATCGGAAAAAAGAGAGATGTCCTCGATCAAACTTTTGAGTCATTTTCTATATTTAGCCTATGTTCTACATCTAGAACAGGGGTGTTCAATACATCAATCACGGTAGCAAGAGCACCACTGAATGGTTGATCTAGATGAAATATAAGATTTACTGTTTTATTTCCTGACGTCTGTAGCAGCGTGCTGTTTGAGTTACAGGCGGGTAATGTTTGAGTGCTAATGTGGTTACATGCCTAAACGATCAAATACACTTCATAATTCCGCCAATGCCAATCTTGATGAGGCATTAATGTAAACGCAGTCATTTATGTCTAAAGTGAACTTAAACAGTGGGACAAAAAAGTGCATTTGCATCAAAATGTTGGACTTGAAGTGTACATGTACACATGTTAGAAGTATTCATGTAATAGAATAAAACAGTGACATTTTTAATGTTAATATATTTCAAAAATATTGTTCGTTTTTTAATAATACCGACCCCTGATGTGAAGTGTGTTAATTTGTATAATAAATTACCAGGAAAGTAGAGCATACAACTCCAGTGGTTAAATTCATGGCTTCATAATTTATATGACAGGTCTGAGTGAAAAACAGATCAATATTTAAGGTCATTTTTGCTAGAAATTCTTCTCTCTGCCCACAAGGTGGCAATATGCATGAAGCAAGTGAATTACCAAAAACACAAGACGAACAATATGAAATTTAAAGTGGAGATTGACTGAGTAGGGAGGAGAATTAATAGTAAAAAAGGAATTAAATATTTATCTGTTTTTCACCATATCTATCATATCACTTCTGAAGACATGGATTAAATCACTGGAGGCACATGGATTAGAATACTTTTATGCTGATTTATGTGATTAGTGGATTAGTGGTGATTTATTCCTTTTTAAGTGTGATGTAGCCCCTGTACCAAACATTTCCTTTGCCTACTCTACCTCCTCTATTGTGCAGGACATGACGTGCCAAGTGACGTGCCAAGTGATCCTGCTTAGTTTGGCATTCCTTGCATTGTTTTGAACATGTTTATGCACAACAGTAATGCTCTATCGGCAATAATTAAGGGAAATTAGACCCAACACATAAACTGATTTTAATATAATTGTTTCATACATTATGATTTAAAATGGTGATCAGTGTATTGAAAATAAATTTTAATCTTTTCATTTCTGTTATCATGTCTCCCTTTTTTTTTTTGGCATCAGATTCATGTAGTGTTTACCATAGTTGCCATGCAAAGTTGCCATACAGTGTTCATTATAATGGGGCATAGGTTTTGCAATTCAGTACTCAATACTCACTACTCATGAGTACTTTTAAATGAGCTACACTTTTACTCTTACTTGAGTAGTTTTTAGGACATGTACTTTTACTCTACTCACACTACATTTTTTGGGAAGTAACATTACTTCTACTTCAAATCAAATCAAATTAAATCAAATCACTTTATTGTCACACTACTGTGTACACGAGTGCAACAGCAGGTGAAATTCTTGAGTATGCTTGAGTATGATACTTGAGTATGATTTCTCAGTACTCTTTCCACCCCTGACCACTAATAACACCACATTGTTCTGTCCTTTTCATTGACATGTCTTACCTTGGTGCTCCGCAGGCACTTAAAACTTTTGCTTCCCTGCAGGCACAAACAAATGATAGAAGAAAAGCTTTTTACACAACAGGAATCCAACTGGCTTTAATGTATGTAACTCCAGGTACCTCTCCGCTGTTTGTCTTGTAAAGTACAATCCTGAACAGTGGAACAAAAGTTTTTATAGGCCATCACAACCCCCAAGGCATCAACAGAGAACTTACAGAAGCACGATCCAGCCTTTTGGGCAGGTTAATGTCTTTTTTAATATTTCATGTGCTATTCCTGATCGTTCTGTAGTTGGTAGTAAACGGGGAGCAGATTTCTGGCAAGAAGACTCTATTAAGCGCTAACAACCTGATTGCTATCGTTCATTTCCTCGATTAAAACCCCTGATTGAATGCCATACGGTGTTGATCACCGTAATGCAATCTGATTGTAATCATAGTTTGCCTCTCTGTGAATAATCAACTGTATTCATGCAAAACCCACAGAGAAGGCTTTTGACACAGCTACTTTGCTGTGAGATTTGGTTATACCAGTTTAAAGTCCCAGCTTGCAACCTGTCAGCCAGGTCTCGGCAATCAACAAAAAGATTTAGTTTTTTTTTTTGCTATTAAAGTGGTTTGATGTTTCACAGCGTACGTGTTGACTCGCATCAGGGGAGAGGGGAACTATTGTCAGCCTTTATGGATCTTTGATGCTTCAATTACTTTTCTCGATAATGGTCTAATCTTTGGCCTATTGTGTGTCTGGCGAAAAACAAACCTCTGTTTTTTTTTGAGAAAGGGAATAAGCTATTGCTGCTACAGAGACACTCTGCAGTTCCGATGACCTAGATAGAGAGTGAAAAGAGAGAGGGAGTGAGAGAGGGAAGGAAAAGGACAGTAGTTAAACAAATACTTAATTTTTTTTTTTATTAAACTGTAGCATGTATACGGTTGAGAATGATTTGAATTGCAACACGACCTAAAATGTATATTGGAACATGGATCCAATGGAACCATTTGAATGAAATACTCCAGAATGGTGATCATGCTAGTAAAATGTTTTGCCTTGTATATAGCTCACACTTTAAGCGGTCAAATAAATTTGAAAAGTAGAAAAATAATTTAATAAATCAAGTTTTTAACACAACTCTCGCAGACTGCAGTTTCATATGAAACAACCTTGGCTTATATCTTGAATACATTATAATCACTACAGTATGTCTCAAACTAGAAACAGACTCACAACACTCATTATGGTGGCAGTAGAATGGAAGTCCTGCATTTAGATTGGTTTGAGCTACAGAAGTTAAATTTATGATACCATTTTTGACAGAATTTATTGTTGAAATAAGTTTGCACTCAAAACTTGCTCTAATGAGAAAGCCTTTGTGAAAAACCTATTATTACTGCTCGTAGACGGACTTGATTGGCTGTTTAGAAACAGTGATATTTCAGAATTTCCTTTGTTGGGTAGGTTGAAGGTTAAAGTATCTGTCCACTGGTCCAAAGTGAGAGGAGCATGAGTAGGGCTTTCCAATTCATTCTCAATGGGAGCTAGACTTGGTTGTGAGATTGACAGTGGAGCAGAGCAAGCAGTTTGAGAGTGTCAAAAAGCAAGGAAATGCTGAACTTTATGCAAATGAGAGGCAGAAAATGCTGGACAGCAACCAATTGCTGTGAGTTGAAGACTAAGCGAGGATTGTGCCATCTGCCATACATCACAAGTTTATGATGGAGTTTCTGCCCACCTTACAGAGAACGTTCCAAGAACTTTTGCAGTTATGCCAAGGTTAGGAACATTGTTAAGAAACATTTTTAATGGTGCAATCTTATGATGTTATTAGTATTCAATAAAAGTTTTCAAACTGTTAAGGGAAAATGTTCTTAGTGCAACATTGTCTGTATAAAATGTCATGTTGTCAGGAATGTTATGTCCAGAGTGCCACTTTGACTGTAAGGGTCCGTTGCCGGGGCGCCGTGAGAACGGCGTTTGCGGGCACCGGCTAGGTGACCCAGGGAATGAGGAAATTGCTCTTTTATTGACAAAGTGGGCACCGCAGCTCGAAGGGGGTGTGACAAATGAAAAAACGGAAACTAAGTGAACTGAGTGAACAAGGGTGGCATCGCCTGTGAGTGCCGTGCTGTTACCTTCATGGGCGAGGCTGAGCGTAGTTCCTGCATCACATCAGGATCAGGATCACCCATGTGCAGATCTTTTAGTGCCTTGGCCTGGTGAACTTGCAGGAGGGCCATGACATGCAGGGCAGAGGCAGTCTGTCCGGAGGCCCTGTAGGCTTTCGCTGTCAGTGACCACGTCGTCTTACAGGCCTTGGAGGGGAGTGCAGGATGATCCCACCAAGTGGTTGTGGTTTGCGAGCACAAGTGCAAGGGTAGTGAGAGCAGACGGGTAAGGAGGTCAGTTCCGGGCAGTAAATGGTGCCCTCCTCAACCTCGTTAGCTCATCATGCACTTCCGGGAAGCGTGGCTCTGAGCGGCACCCTGACCCGAGGAATCAATCGTCTAGTCGTGAGGGTTGAGGGGAGGACGGAGGGCTCCAGTCCAGCTGGATGCTCATGGCGGCACGGCAATCATATAGGACATCTGAGCGTCAGCCTCGAACTGGGCGGGCAAGCATGAAGGCAGACGCCGTGCCGCTCTCTGATGCAGCGGCGACGTCATCATCTTGCTCAATGGCCCCAACGGATACATCAGACTGGCCATGAGGTGAGCCATTCTCACGTCAAGCCCATACAGAAGCAATCGAGCGTGCTGGGGGGCGGGTGGTTCGTGGGGATTTACCCGGCGAAATCGCACCAAATCGCCTCCATCGCCAGCCGGGTCATCCTCAATCCTGCAGGAAGAAGGAGCAACGCAGGGGGCAGATGGAATGGCATTTCCTTTGAGAAAGGAAAGCCACAACTGCAACGATGCCATAGTCAGGTTCTCGCAATGTGTACATGAACCATCCACAAATGCTGCCTCGGTGTGATCGTGACCCAGACACACAAGGCAGCGCCTATGGCTGTCAGAATCTGAGAAATATCTGCTGCAACCAGGAACAACACAAAGGCGGTAGGGCATCTTGAAAAAGACGCGTCTTTAGAAAGAAGCCCCTTGAGTCAATCGACACAACGTCAAGTGAATGACAGAAGGGGAACTGAAAATGTTCACGTTCCCACAACCACAATGTAATGTTTGGAAAACATTATGACATATTACAATTTAATTCAGTTTACAAATTATTACTTGTTAAATGTTGAGTAACTGGTATTTTAAAACAGGAATAGATTACTGGCCTTCATGGAGAGTGTGCAATAAACATAATGCTGTTGTTATGCACCTTGTTATTAAAATGTAAGATTAAAAAAGGAACATTAATCGGTTATATCTAAAATAGGAGGTAATTACTGAGCTGTTTGTGTCCCCTACCAATTATCTAAGAGATCACAGTGTGTGTCTACAGGACAGTGCAACTTGACAACAGGCATCATTTGAATTTAACTTAATTGACTTACAAGAGTACTCCTAAACTAGTTCAACTGCCAGCCCTTTAATGGTCCTGAAGACCTAACCAGCAGTTTTTCAAACATTAATCTCATTCCTCACAGTGTTGGGTCAGCATTTACATGCTGCACATTTACTCACATAAAATATAAGATTCTGAGGAAAGTCCATGAGTAAACTAAGGTGTGTACAGACTGTTGCCACATCAAAATGAATATAGGCAGAGATATGGTCTAATGGGCACACGGACTGAAATCAAAAATGAGCATTTCACCACTACCTGTACATCATGTTCAATTAATGGCAAGGAACCCATTAAATAAAGCATTAAGGAACAAATTCCATGCATTAAAATAATTTTACAATGGTAAGGGGGGGTTCTTAGGCACAATACAAAGTATAGTGCAAAACACCAGTATTATTAATAATAACAACTGGAATAAATAAATTAAACTGACAAGTAAGTGTTCTCATCCAATCTGAATTTAGAGTCAGAACTATGCATTTTATAAATTATAATAACACATTTTCTCATCCAATCAGAAGTCAGAACTATTTGGTTTATAAATATAATTTAAAAACTTGAATGTGCTATTAATCCTAACTGTGTGACTGTTTATCTGCATATCATCTGCACTTCACCACGGCTTCAAATATGGATAATGTAATCAGAATTCTAATCGGTTTCACATGTAATAATAAAAATGTCATAAATCTGTGAATTAATAACACTTTAAACAATAACATTTTCAGTCTCAACTGGGATTTTGTCTGTGACAATTCTATTGTTCCAACTATTCTCTGTTCTCAGGATAGAACCTCATGGGTACATTATCTCAAGGGCTGGACAGTCTGTTCTGACATAAATATCAAACACACAGAGACTGTTTGAGCATCTGTATTAAAGCAGTATTGGGTCACCCGTGGGATTTAGCCATAATCCAGCCCAGACTGAGAATGACAGAAAATCACTGTAATCCAACAGCTACATGGCCAGGCTTAGAAAATGGTCTTAAGTGGCCTCTCTTCTGTTCTTTTAGAGGTGAAAAAATTGCTGTAGCAAACCTAACAGATTGTCAAATTGTTTCAGTGGGCACTCACACTTGGTCTGGAAGTGAATGGACCCTCACAGCACGTGTAATTGCTCATATAGGAAGAAGCACTTGATTTTGAGTGAACATTACATGTGTACATCACAACTGGAGTGAAAAATTATTAATGGAAGGTTACAAATACATTTAATTGAGAAGCTAAATTGTGTAAGATACTAAGACTTGTTTGTCATGAGTTTATCTATGGAATTAAATTTATTTTCCTGAACCAATTGTCAAATTTTTTTCTTGTTTTAATCATAAACGTAACAAAATGTTATTTGTTTTATACTTAAAACAAAAAATTAAATGAAATTAAATAATAACCAAGGTGGCAAGAAAAATAACTTAAGAGATAGTTCACCCAAAAATTTCTGTCATCATTTATTCAACCTCATGCTGTTCCAAATCTGTACAGTATGACTTTCCACTTTCTACTGATCCATATAAGATGAATGACAGAATGTAAGCAGGGCTGCAACTAACGATTATTTTTATAATCGACTAATCTAACAATTATTAGAACGATTAATCGACTATTCGGGCGATTATTGCACCGATTAATCATTAACTCTTAACAGAATATTCAGCTAGTGCCTCGACTTAAAAGGTTGTATTAAATGTGCTTACTAACAATAAAGAGGACAAAATCATCTTTTATAAATACCTCTAAATGACGTATCTTGTGATGTATCTTGTTTTAAGGATTTTCGATAATTTTAAATATTTAAATATTCAAATTAATAAAATATTATATTAAAAATTCTCCGATAACAATTTTTTCTTCTGCAGTATAGCTGCTAAAGTAAATGTACATCAGTTTTAGATATTTATATTGGAAAACAAACCAAAAAAGTTAAATAAAAAAAACAACTTTGCATTGTATAATGGGCTAAGACTACACCCTCTCACCTTTTTGTTCACTTGATATTTATTCACTTGATTTCAATCCATCTTTAACTCACAAAAAACAAACTCTTTCTTTCTTTATAGAGCTGCGTATCGCTGGTTTTCTTCACCATAAGATACACACCGTGACACTCATATTATAATTCACTATGTCGCGAGCAAACACTATAAACAAAATCATCATTAGCGTATCAAAAGATCTCATGTTGTGTTAAATGAAAACAGACGACTATTCGACAACGAACATGTTTGTTTGACATTTTTTTATTGTCGACGTTGTCGATAATGTTGACTAATTGTTTCAGTCCTAAATGTTAGCCTTAAGAATTTAAATGTTCAGATTAGCTTTCACTATAATTTAAGAATACAAGTCTTATCTTACACAGTTTTGCTTCGTAAGTAAATTCATCTTGTTTCAAAAAGTATCAGATAATTTTACTGGAAAACAAGATTAAAGAAAGAGCACAAAGCACATGTTGTTTTGTGGTCTGTACTGACAAAGGGATTGCAGTTGTCAATCAGTCTCTAATCACTTGTAAGGTCTCCTGCGGCACACTCTTCTCAGTTCTGCATTCACATGGCCAGATATTGAGCTTCGAAATCAAGTAGATCAACTTCCTCCCTGTGAAAAGAGCAGCGGCCTGTTCTATGAGTCACTCTCCGGGGGTTATTTTAACCTCTGCTCCAGCTTACATCCTGCATTCTGGCTTAACTTCTAAGACAGTCTCTCCACATGACTGTGACAAACAGTGACAGCTCTGCAGCATTAGGACTGTTTAGTTGTCTTACCCATGTATCCTCATGGGGTAAAGCAAATGGACAAGCTTGTGACAGGCAGGTGAAATGGCACCTCTTTTACACTTTTATCGTCTGGGACAGACAATGTCATCTCCACCCTTTGACTTGTTGTGACCTCACATCTAGAAGCCTGTGTTAGGGCAGGTGCCAATCACAGGTGTAAAGTGTTTCGAGAATGAGGTCGCCGCAGCAAGACATAAAGAGTGCGTCTACAATTCAGCTGATATCCAGAAAACATCACTGGGGATATTTTCATGCTCTTCAAGCTGAATATGGACCATTATGGCATTATACGTTTCTATGGTCGAGAATTGAGAGCAACAGTACTATTTTTTTGCAAACAGAAAGTGAATTTTTAATGATAATGTTTAAAAAAAATTCATACACACAGACAATGAGCTAAGTGATTGCTAAGCAATCTATCTAATCTATCAATTATTTTAAATGTAATTATAATTTAGCAATCTAATGCTTCTCTAAAAGCCTATATAGCCATTTTTCAACAGCTTTAAACTAGGCTCATCCAATCAGAATTTAGAGTTGGATCTATTGGTTTTATAAACAATGACATAATTGTGAATTTTGTTTTTTTAATACACCTTGAAACCAGGTCATCATCACTTTTGGAACTTGGCAGTGTGATACTGCAGATATTGTTCACTTTTGTGTGACAAATTGCTTGTTTCCTCATTTGTTTCCTCATTCCTCATTTGTTAGTCAATTTGGATAAATGCATGCTAAATGACTAGATATAAATGTACTGTGAATCTTCCTCACTGTGGCTTTTGTCTGGGACAGTTCAACTGTGATTTTAAATTCATTTTTAAAAAAATCATGCAGATATTGTTTATTGTTTTTAGATAATACTGCAGATATTGTTGACTTTTATATGACAAATTCTTGTTCTATTGCTTATTTGTAAGTCACTTTGGATAAAAGTCGGTTAAATGTAAATTTAAGTCATTCTCAATGGAGCTTTGGTCTTGGACAGTGTTTTATAGCCAAATTCCCAGTGAAGAACTACACTACCAATAATCC
Organism: Moxostoma hubbsi; assembly: GCA_032164185.1. Taxonomy (NCBI): domain Eukaryota; kingdom Metazoa; phylum Chordata; class Actinopteri; order Cypriniformes; family Catostomidae; genus Moxostoma; species Moxostoma hubbsi. The sequence goes on from JAVLUX010000040.1 coordinate 10,129,304, forward strand.
TAGAGGGAGATCCACCAATCAGGGAAGTTGCTGTTACCATGGAATCGTGGTATACCATGGAAACAGCAATGGCCCACTCATTTTTGGACATTCTGTGTCCTGGTCACCATTCACTTGCACTGTATGGACCTACAGAGCTGAACTATTCTTCTAAAAATGTGTTCGTGTTCTGCATAAGAAAGAAAGTCATACTCATCTGGGATGACATGATGGTGAGTAAATGATTTTTGGTTGAGCTATCCCTTTAACTAATTTAACTTTCGTTTAACAAACGAAACCTTATTTGTAAAGTGTTACCAGTTTAGTTTAGACAACAGTTGTTGTATGTAGTTGTATGCAAACAATTTTGTACCTTTGTCAATTTTCAGACTTTAGTATTTTTTTGCTTGAAATCAAAGTTTGATTTATCTCAGAGCTGATTTGTTTGGTTCAAGGCTGAGACCTGTATTAAAAATGCCTTTTTGGTCAAATTGAATGGAATGGGAATTGAATCAGAATGAAAGGGAAAAATACTTCTAGAAACGAGGCCATGTAGAAAATGGGCATTCACTGTTGTACACTGTTAGCATCTCACCAACTTATTCTCACAATGTATCATGACTGGCTCCCATTTTTTCTCTTTCAAAATCATCTGATTTGTTTGAGGGCTTGTGAAAACAGAACTCCATGAAAAGTGCGGTACCCATACCGCTTTATCACTTTAAGGGGATTTTTATAATGCTATTTATAGAAAAAACATCGCTATTAACGTCTTAGCTCTTAGTTTCCTTTATTGCACCTCAAGCATGATTACAAGGCATTTTCTCATGGATCAAAGCCTTGGAGCAAACCAATGGGAATCAGTTCAACACCTCCTTTCCCCAGCATTCAACTTTTTACAGACAATTAATTCCACAGATGGCTAATTGCTAGCGAGGCACTTAGCATTTTCTGCTAACATTGACTTACCTTTGAGATTACAGTATTCTGTTACACCGGATATTTGAGAAAACGCAGGGTGCAAAAGACTCCTCCCTTCCAATCGGAGATGTAGCTAAAAACCAAAACGGCCCATTGATCCAGAACATTTTAAAAAATGCAGCCTCTAATATTTTTGTGATGTCAAAGAGGAAGAGATTTAAACCTAAAAGGTAGGATGTGAAGCAATAGTGTAGGGTCAATTTAAGCCTCACCATTCAGCACCTAGAGGAATACGAATTAATTGCGCTCAGTGATAGCATGGTTTATTTGCACATGCTGTCTGTGTTTTTTTTAGTACCCAATTCACTATCGGGATTATGCAAATCAGGTAACAACACAAACACCCTTAAAAAATATTGTGCTGAACACAATTTGCACAGCGCAATGCCGGATCTTGCGGGCCGGTTTTGAATGCTACATGGAGGCTGATAAAGCAGACTACTGCAATCTGGTATACTTTACTGGAAATGTACAGCACCGCTCCACCGCTGTTATCCAGACACCTGAATCAGCTCTTTAAAATGCCAAAATGTGCTTTATTAAAATGCTCGTCTGGATATATGGCTAGTTATAACACTCATCTCGATCTTTTGATCATCATTTGGCCAATTACTGTTGCTTTGTTCAATAGATAGCAGATAATAGCGCTATGGTAATTGTGTCCGTCAAAGAGCAGAGTTTTGTGAATAAGGCTCAATAAATAATAACCCTAATTTACATTAACAAACTGTAAGCTGAAAAGGCTGAAAGAAATGGTTGCACAGGGCAACAGTTTTGCCTGCATTTGTATTTACAAAATATGATATTTGCAGTTTGCTGTGGACAAAGTTGTCAGGTTCGCAGTTATGTTCTTTCTATGTTGCTCATTGGTTGTGCATTACAGCCTGCCTGCTAAAAAGAGACCGGCAGAAACTGATGCATTTGATAAAATGTAGATATACATATATATACAGGCGTATGCAAAAGTTTAGGCACCCCTGACAATTTCCATGATTTTCATTAATAAATAATTGGGTGTTTGGATCAGCAATTTCATTTTGATCTATCAAATAACTGAAGGACACAGTAATATTTCAGGAGTGAAATGAGGTTTATTGGATGAACAGAAAATGTGCAATATGCATCAAAATGAAATTAGACCGGTGCATAAATTTGGGCACCCCAACAGATATATCACATCAATATTTAGTTGAGCCTCCTTTAGCAGAAATAACAGCCTCTAGACGCTTCCTATAGCCTGTAATGAGTGTCTGGATTCTGGATGAAGGTACTTTGGACCATTCCGCCTTGCAAAACATCTCCAGTTCAGTTAGGTTTGATGGTTGCCGAGCATGGACAGCCTGCTTCAAATCGCCCCACAGATTTTCAATGATATTCAGGTCTGGGGAATGGGATGGCCATTCCAGAACATTGTACTTGTTCCTCTGCATAAATGCCAGAGTAGATTTTGAGCAGTGTTTTGGGTCGTTGTTTTGTTGAAATATCCAGCCCCGGCGTAACTTCAACTTTGTGACTGATTCCTCTACATTATTCTCAAGTATCTGCTGATATTGAGTGGAATCCATGCGACCCTCAACTTTAACAAGATTCCCAGTACCGGCACTGGCCACACAGCATGATGGAACCTCCACCAAATTTGACTGTGGGTAGCAAGTGTTTGACTTGGAATGCTGTGTTCTTTTGTCGCCATGCATAACGCCCCTTATGACCAAGTAACATCAGTCCACAGCACCCTCTTCCAAAATGAAGCTGGCTTGTCCAAATGTGCGTTTGCATACCTCAAGCGACTCTGTTTGTGGCGTGTGCAGAAAATGCTTCTTCCGCATCACTCTCCCGTACAGCTTCTCCTTGTGCAAAGTGCGCTGAATTGCTGAATGATGCACAGTGACACCATCTGCAGCAAGATTGGCCTGCCACTTTTTACTTGGCCTGCCACTTCTGGCCTTAAAAGAACTGTGCCTGTGGTCTTCCATTTCCTCACTATGTTCTTCACAGTGGACACTGACAGCTTAAATCTCTGCGATAGCTTTTTGTAGCCTTCCCCTAAACCATAATGTTGAACAATCTTTGTTTTCAGGTCATTTGAGAGTTGTTTTGAGGCCCCCATGTTGCCACTCTTCAGAGGAGAGTGAAAGAGAACAACAACTTGCAATTGGCCACCTTAAATACCTTTTCTCATGATTGAATGCACCTGTCTATGAAGTTCAAGGCTTAATGAGCTCACCAAACCAATTGTGTGTTCCAATTAATCAGTGCTAGGTAGTTACAGGTATTCAAATCAACAAAATGACAAGGGTGCCCAAATGTATGCACCTGTCTAATTTCGTTTTGATGCATATTGCACATTTTCTGTTCATCCAATAAACCTCATTTCACTACTGAAATATTACTGTATATATATATATATATATATATATATATATATATATATATATATATATATAGTACCCTCAATTATTATTACTTAAAAGTAAGTGTACATCCCTGCTTAACTTAAATACACACAGCGGAGTGCAATTTTGGCACTTTTTGCTTGCTTTAACAGAATTGTGGGGACTCCGTGAACAAAACTTCTTAGTGAATTCGCCCACTAGATAGTAGTTAATATTGCAGTTGTGTCTTTTTTCCCTGGAAAGAGTATGCCAAAACGTGACTACAAACTAATAGGGCTCTGATGTGAAGGGTTAGAGGAGAAATCGAGGACAAGCCAGTCAGCTTCTTGAAATGCATAACCACTTCATGACTATTTTCTGAGGCTGCTGCATGGATCGTATCCCTTAGTACACTGACACTCTGTGTGGAAGACCTTTTCTGAGTTGACGTACTGAGTCTGTGCCGCTTGTTTACACATTCAGGGCCTTGTGTTTGCCCGCACTGTGAGGAACGTTCCACTCCATTAATCTGTGTAGACTGACATAAGCGTCAACCAGCTTCTTGTTGAAATTTAAATGAGCTTAGAGGAACTGAACATCAATGAAGAAAAAAATAAGAGTATGGAGGATTCTCAGGCATCATTTTATACAGAAGAAAATCTCAACCTTGAACTTTCTCTTAAAATGATTCCACATTATCACTTAACGTTACTTTAGGGATGATGCACAGGAAAGTAGGATTTGAAATATGAAATATTTTAAAAGCTTTATTATTGGAGCGTGTTTGGATTCTTTAGATTTTCTTTAATGGAGAAAAAAAATACATGAGATGAGTGCATTTTCATAAAAAGTATGTTCAAGTACTATCTATGAAAATCTGTTGCTTTTTGAAAAGGCTTCCAACAAAGCAGCATACAAGAAAAATGAAATTATCCATTATCACTCTCTTTTTTGTGTGTGGTGCAAGACAAATTGCTCAAATTATTCCCACTTGTATGGTTTGTACCTTTCGTGAGAAAAGGATTCAGCTTCTAAATCAATAATAATTTAGCCCAGTGAAAAAAAACCTATCTGCCTCTACTCGAAGCATAAACACATTTAAGGGGCTGCCATGTGGTTGAGCGAAGAAGAGGTTCCTGGTGGTTCTAGAAACGTTTTTGCAATCTCAAAGCTTCAAGAAGATGAGTCTCCTGAGATATCCACAGCCTCACATTGCTTATATCTTATTTAGGAGTGCAAATTTTTAAAACGCCTTCAGAACAAATTTCCATTCATTTCTCCGGTGGCCATATTTACAATGAAAGTGCTGCACTGGCTCTCTAGTGGTCTCCGAGGGACTTTACTAAATTAAATTCATGTTCAGACACCGAGAAGCAGCCTTCCGGTGAGTTTGCTGGTTTGTTTAGTTTGTTTTGTCATTTTCTCTCCCTCATGTCTCGCAGGTGTGACCGGTATGCCTGATCGGCATCTCCATGGGAACATTGATTGTTACCGGGGGAACGCTGATCATGCCACTGATTAGCGTGACGAGCAACACCTGTTCTCCTCTAATTCACTCTCTTCTTAAGCCCTTCATTTTCTCAGAATCTTTGCTAGATTGTTGTTTGATGTTGAGTAACCAACCAACCAACCAACCAACCAACCAACCAACCAACCAACCAACCAACCAACCAACCAACCAACCAACCTTGCTCTCTCTGCCTAGTTGGTCCTGTCTCGTGGATCTGTTTGATGCCCACGTGTCGGATGTGTGGTTGCCTTTCAGTTATGCTGTGTGTCAGCTGGTCTTCCATGGAGGAGACCTTGTCTCTACCTGTGTGTCGGGAGTAAAATTGCCAATCTCAGCTGGGCATTGTTCTGCACCTCACTAAGCTTGAACGGAAGATTCTACAAATCTATTCCTGACTTCTGCAATGCATACACCCAGCCTATGAACACACTCTTCATGGATTTCCCCTTGCGCCATCATGACTCGCACATTTATCGGAGATCGCTTCCAGCTGCTGCAGCTTGTGCCGGGATCTTCGACATTCCACATCTCAGTGACTGCTCATATTTGTTTTTAATATATCCTTTGAACTGTTCCTCTGCTCTTGGGTCTGTTTGTCTTGCTATTGCTCATTACACATTCAAGCTGCAGGCATGCGTCAGTGACAATATACAATCGGGCATCTCTGTTGTTTCTTCAAAGTAATATAGCTCATAGTCATAGCTCTGCATGATCCACATGGAGATCGACGGTATTGTCTAGAAATGTTGCTTTTCTGATAGACTACAACTCCTCTAGGACTTCATTATTCTTGGTAGATTCTTTGACGTTTAACAGTGGGATGATTTGCATGGGCAATAATTTATGTGGTCATTTGAGGGGACTAAATTTCCAATCCAATTTGCTTTATCTGCTCGTTTGTTCCCCTCTTCTGCTGTGTTTTGTTTAGGGATGTGCTGAAGAGATACGGCCTGAACTGTTGCAGTTTGTGATTAATGTAGCCAATCAAAATGTTAATTGAAGAGAAAATGGACTGTGCAGCTTGTGTTTGTATTATTTATCTGAAAAGATTCAATTTAAAAACAATTCTTCTTTTAATTTTAGACTAATACTTTCTGAAATCCATCCGTATGGTCACAATGGATATTAATTTAGTTTTTAGTAGCATCTTCAGGGTTAGCATAATGACACTTGCATTGCATTATTAAGCTTGCATTATCATGATCTACAACAGTAGTTATCTACTGGCTTGGCATCAAGGAACAGATTTTACATGGCAACCCAACACAATGCTAACATATTGATGTTTCATGCTAAACAAGATAGACGAAGATTTAAAGATTGCAATATGTCATAGTTTAATACAAACTTATTTTGGGTAAAACAGATTAACCACCACTCTGAGAAAGTAAAAGTAAAAAGATTAAATGTACTTCAACATTTGTAATGCTCAGTTATATCTATTCAGCCACAATGCAGAGCAAGTCAGAACAAGCGAAGAACCTCTTAACCCTCCTATTTCGGTCGGATCATTTTTGACCAGGGAGAGGTAGATAATAACTTTTAAATACCACATAGTTTTTAGTATGGTTACCAAACTTTGTGACATTGTCAAGACTATCGAAATATTTTTTTCCCCCTGATTTTTAAATAAAATTGTTTAAGAGATATAACCATTTAAAAAAAATATTACATCTTTTGTCGCAGGTCAGTTTTAACCTGGGCATCAATTGTGGCTTTACACATTATATGATGTAGTTTTTTTTATATACATATGAATAATTTTTTTTTTACTGTAAATACTTTACTTACATTTAGCATCTTTCCCATACTTTTACACACTTTTTTGTCTCTCACTGGGACTGTACTATCAGAAAAATGTGCAAAAGTTGTACCTTTAGGGGTACAACAGCTCGTCACTGGGGCAGTACCCTCAAAGGTACACCCACTGTACCTTCTTTACACCTTAAGGTACTAATATGTACCCTTTAGGAACAGATAAGTTACAGTACAAATGCATTTCGATTAACATATAAAGGGTACAGCCCCAGTGACAAGCTGTTGTACCCCAAAAGGTACAACTTTTACCATTTTTTTTTCTGACTGTGTGCATCTTGTTATCAAACATGCCCAGACACATACACATACAGTCACACAGACACACACACACACACACACACATTCCTGTACAAAACAGACTTGACAAATGTAACAAACATAACCAAATCAAAGGTACTGCTGTCTAAAGGGGGTGTGGCGAGAGCAAGACTTCATGCACACATCAGTCTAAATAGGGCTTAAAAGGGCAAATTGTTCATATTTATTCTGCAGCCATCTGATGATGAACCAGCCTGCAGCATACTCATGCATCAATATTCGCCATTTCATGCAAGGAAATAGAATCGATTTTGCTTAAAAACATAGTAAAAAAGTATTAATGTTGAAAACTTGAGTTGTAAAGTTGTTTTGATGATGTTTAGTTGGAAAACAAAAATGTAACCACCAAGTTCTATTGAGCAGCATTGGGAATATAGGAAATTGACGGGTACAGTATGGGCAAGGAGAAGGCAGCGCGGCAGTGTGCGTCTCTCTCTCTCCCTTACTGGCGTCTCTGGCCCCCCTTTATCTCGCTCTACCGCTGATTATCTGATTCAGCGCCGGGCTTGCACCCTCACGACCCGGCCACGCCCTCCTCCTTGTCACACTCATCTCCCGCCCATTAAGGCCATGCCCCCCACCCAATCTTTTGAGGGGAGACGACGCTGCCCTTCTGGCCGTTCTGTTTGGGATCCTGGGGGAGAGACAAGGGGAAGTGTGGGGAGAGGGGAAAGGGCAAGCATGAGACACAGAGAGAGACAGAAGAGAGAAAAACTTGCCTGTTCCCGAACTGCTTCTCTGGCGGACAGCAGCTCACTCATCCCCCAGCCGACGGCAGCAAGCCCTCCGACCCCTGGCGGACAAAACCGCTCCTCCCCTTCTCGATGGACGGCAGCAGTTCCTCCGGCTCTTGGCAGCCAGCAGCGTTCCCTCCATCCCCAGGCAGATGGCTGTGGCTGCTCCCCTGGCAGATGGCAGCAGCGAGGACTCAGGAGCAGCAGATCCCTCCTCCCTCATGGGTTTCAGCACCACTGTAATGGGTTCAGGATTGGCAAGGAGGAGGGGGGAACCAGCTGAACAGTCAACATAAAGTTTAGTGTAAAACTCAACTTAAAACAACATAAAACATAAACACACACACACACACATGCACGCTCTCTCTCTCTATCAAACTAGCATCTCTGGCCCCCCTTTATCTCGCTCTCCTATGCGCCCTCACGGCCCGCCATGACCTCCTCCTCATCACAGAAATTAAATTACTAGAAATTTGATGTTAATTGAAATGTTATGTTATATAGTATTGAAATACAATTTCACATAAATGTTGATAAAATAATGTATATTTTGAAATGTCAAATAATTTATTTTATTTTTATCTAAAATAAAATGGCATTTTAATTAGTAAATTTTATATTTGTTAATATGCCAAATAGAAAAAAAAAATTACATGCATGAAAAGTGTAGAAGTTATTAATGACATTCAATATAGTTTTTGATGAAAACCATCAGATTATAAATTATTTATAATCTTAAATTTCACTGGGTCAAAATTGACCTGTGAATATAAAAGGTGTATGCAAATTCTGAATGCAATAGGATGGTTAAACTTGCTTGTGTAAGGATGTCTATACAGATCATCCTTACAGTTCTGGCTTTGCGATGAAGTAATGCAGGAACTCAGCAATTCCATTGAAGTCCATTGAAGATTAATGAGAAACAAGAGATTGAAAGATTGCATTATGTCACCATTTTGAAGCGCAATAAATTAAATATAAAGAAATGCAATAATATACTTTTGTGACCTAGATATCAATGTAATATCACATCGACAGGCTCCTGCTGATTCCAAACCCTAGAGAATATCCCATCAAAACAAAGACTTGCCAGTTTAAAATTATGTATTTGTTGAGTCAGATTTTCTAAAAGTTATTCTCATTTTCATACTTGTCCTTGAGATAAAGCAGCACAGTTGCGACATTCATTCTATTACTTAAAAACACCAGACACTGCTCAATATCCTCATTCGCCAATAACTGTGGAGTAACACAGATGGTTCATGGGTAAAATAATCTCATCTGATCCTGCTGGAGAGGCACCATATAATTATAAGGAAGCTTCCAGGCAGGTCTGTCCCTTCCCCCTTTTCAGCACAGGGGAGAGATAATTACCGGACCTGCTTTTCAAGGGCAAACAGTTAAGTACCATCACTGGCGATTGAGCTCTTCACAAGGAGTGCGAGACGGCTGGAGATGCCGCGGAGGATTTCTCACGGAACTCCCGGCTCTCTCGTTCGCCTGGCCTTCTGTTCTCATAAATCCACACATACACCATTTATCTTCATTAGCATCTCACTCAAGAGCCTGGATCCTGTTCTAGGCCCTTCTCGACCTACTGAGCGATGGCTTAGCTCGTCGTTGCCTTCTCTGAGGGGGGCAGCGAGGGTGATTGTCAGCTTTGAACATTTCATTCAGCGAATACATTTATGCAGTCCTAGGTCTTCCATAAAAGATCATAGCCGAGCCATCTGAGAATCAAGATTCTTCTTCTATATTCAGATATTAATAACCAAGAAGAAAATTCACTAAGAGTAAGTTGCACACACTGATAGTGATAGTGTCTGCATTCTTTTGGCACCTTTTTCACTAAATTAATTATGGGAATCGTGAGTCACCATGTAGTTAATCCATTCCTCTAGAATTGAAGAGCGCGGTTAAGCATGGTTAACTAACCGTGCCGAAAGATTATGACCGAGAACATGCTCAAGAGGAAATGCTACTGGAACTGATCCTCACCATGCTCAGAAACGGTCGGCCCAATTGTAGTAAAGCGGCTACTGTCAGCCAATATGAACATATCTGATATTTAATCTACAGTAATTTGAAGCAGGATTTTGGACCAATTATATTTTAACTTGGGCAGGGCCAACCCGCACTGCATCTGAATTTGCGCACTAAAAAAGAATGTTCTTCTCCTCCGTTAGAAATGGTACATTCTTCATAATTTATACAGGAATGTGATGTCATTGTACCGTGATCTGAAAGTATGGCGTATTAACAACAAACGTGAAAATAATTGTCTCCGACTTTATTAAACAAGTAATTTAAGTACAATTTAACTACAAGAAACTACTGTCTTGGTATTTATAGACTAGCACTTACAATTCTCCTCTGTTTTTTTTTTAATTTAGTGATTTGAATATGACATCTCTTCAGCTCTCGTGAGATTACGGTAGTACAATTCTTGCCTACTGTTTTATGAATACTGAAGATTTGAACATCCTACTCAATTGAAAAACTTGTCAAAGCAATTTGCTGCATTGACACTCAACTATATATCTCTGTAAAGCCAAATGACACACAAGAATTAAAGAGATTGTCTGAATGCTTGTCCAACATCCTATTTTGGATGAACACAAACTTTTTGTATTTAAATGAACATAAAACAGAGATACTTATTGTTGGCTCAAAACATGAGAGGGAAAGAATTAAAACTGCACTACGTACTCTGGCTTTGCAGTCAAAGACAGAGGTGAAGAACCTTGGTGTCATTCTAGATTGTGATCTGAATTTTAAGTCTCATATAATTTGTTAATAATCAATAAACTGTTTATATAATCTTATAAATATCGCACAAATTCGACCCTTTCGACTTGATGATGCAAAAAAATTATTCATGCTTTCATTTTTTCTGGCATCAATTATTGAAATGTATTTTATACTGGCTTACCAAAGCGGTGTATAGATAGACTGCGACTGGTGTAGAATGCTGCAGCCAGAGTTCTTACAAGATCCACGAAGAGAGACCACATTATACCAGTTTTAGCTGATGTGCATTGGTTAACCATTAAATTCAGGATTGATTTTAAGGTTCTTTTAATGGTTTTTAAAGCACTTAATGCTTTAGCACCATCGTACATTTCTGACTGTTTATCAAATTATGTTCCAACTTGCAGTTTGAGGTCTTTGAATGCAGAATATGTTACATGCTATAATCTAAATATTAAGAGATCTGGTGAATCTGCTTTTATCCATTATGCACCAAAAATCTGGAATAATTTTCCAATTGAAAATTAGACAAGCACCGAGCATTTATGTTTTTTAAAAGCATTTATCTATTTGAACTAGCTTTTGAGTCATCTATTTTATGTTTTATTGTTGATTGTCATTATATTTAATTAGCATGTTTTTAATTTTGATTTCCCTATATTTATTTACATTTTGTATCTTTGTACTTTCATTTTTATTGTGATGGTTTGTTTGCCTCTGAAATTTTGAATTCTATGTTTCTATACTTCCAATTGTGAAGCACTTTGAGCTGCATTGTATGTATGAAAGGTGATATAAAAATAAAATGTATTATTTGGCATGTCACTAGTCACAGTCACGGCTAAGTAAAAAACTCAAATATACATGAAAGCGATAGTTTTTAGCACTCTGTCATGTCGCATGTTAAATCACAGTCTAAGTTTTGCACGAAATTATACTGGTTGTACATTGTTAAAAATGTACATTTAGAACTAACTCATCTTTTTGGGGTTGTTGGAAACAAAGCATCAGAGCTTGGATGAAATATTTCCAATTAAAAGAACATCTGATGGTTCTCAGGTGGGATGGGTTTGATAGGCTGTATCTAAAAATGGGCTTCTTTTGTGCTCCTGCTGTTTGACTGCCAAATCCTGGCTGCTCGATCCATCACAATGTAATATACCAGCCCTAATCCAGCATAGGCCCTTTGTGTTGTTTCTGTAATCGTCTCCATAGAAGAACCATTAAAGCACCCAAAGCCAGCATGATTCCATATTTCAGCCTGTCCCACAAACTCTGACAGCAAGAAATGCATCTATTTAGAAAACAGAAGAGAGGGAGAGAGAAAAGAGGAGGAGAGGAGAGAGGGAAGGTAGTAATTCAAGTAAACTGTACACTTAATAAATGGATGGAAAGAGTTCATTCCAACAGAGGGCAAAGTAATTAGATGAAGGTGATGTATTTTCACTAAACGATCCTTCTAATGTGAAGCAATGGGAGTGTTTAGGTATGAGGGATGAAAAGAAGGTAATTTTAATGATGCTTAAAGTCTTGAACGATGGCTGCGTGGACCTGAGTTTGCTGTTTAATGCAATTTGAAACCATGATTTATATTGGGACTATACTTGTGCCTTTAATGATGTCCTCAAAAGTGCAGATCATGCTGTGTGACTCATGCAAGGAAATTCAAGTTTCTTGTCAGACTTGAAAAAGCTGCATTCAAAATTGGATTTAGGTTACCTCAGCTAAGACATAAAGGTGTTTCACCCCCCACAAAAAAAAACATGCTCTGACTGCAAACGTCCTCAAATGTTTATTTAAACATTTCTTTGCTGTGCAGTTGAGCTGGACAGAGATGCAGATAAAACGGGTCAAGCTTTTAAGAGGAAAAGAGTAATGCAAGATTCTCTCGAGAGAGGCAAAGTGACAGCGGAGAGGGCACATAAAATGAGAGAAGATCATTACTGTGGGATCTGGGAGCACAAAACAGCATCATCTCTTTGCCTTCTTGGCCTCTTGGTATATATATGGAAATCCAATATACTTTGAATGGAATTGCATTGTGATTCGCTCATTAAGAAAGTCCATCGAAAAGAAATGGGGCACCTTTTCATTAAAAATGAATAAGCCATGAATATGATTGTGCAATGATGATGACAACCATGAATCATAGTTATGTGCTGAACAGATCACTAAATCTTTAGGTCACTTAGTTACTCACTCATTAAAGTCACTTAATTGTGGCTAATGATGAAACAACCTTGGAGAGTATTTTTCATGTTATGTCATGAGCTTTTGAAGTTGAAGTTAGGAGCAGGCATGAAGATATGATAATAGAGATATCAAAGTAGTAGCATAAAAAATAGACTTAATGAATGCCTTAGAGAAAGATAATTAGCCAACGTTCAGGTTCCTTGTTCAAAAACAACCACCAAACAAGTTAAAAAGGATAATGGCCATGTAACATTACAACACATACATTAATTATCATCATCTAAAACTATGTTTTAACTCATTTACTCACTTTGAATGGGTTCATGACTGTTAAAAACCTACTGTGAGTATACATGTGCTTATGTGCACAACAATACTTAGGAGTGAAGTATACAGTCTGTATATCTGTGATTAAGATGTGATTCATCTGGGACAAAATTGTATTGGGTGATTTTTCATTTGAAATATTTTTGTTAAAATATTTACCATTTACCATGCACCATTATTGGTCAAATTTGACTCATAACACCACAGAGATAAAACATTTTACAGTGTATATTTACAGTGTATATTTACACTAAGTGCAAATAGCCCATCTTGTTAGCAGAGGCTATTTACACTAACTCCGCCCACTACTGCTCAGACCAAACTCAAGACACACATGATAGATTTATTTGGAGTTTACTGCTGAACTAATGTAGGCAGGGATATTTAAATTTTTCGCAATGGGGCAGAGACATTAAACTGGTTAACGGGTTAGACATTTCGTGGATTAAGAGGTTGGATAATTAAATAACTATTTGCATTCCAATAGTCTGGTGGAAACTGAATTTTACAACAAACTGCTCACCCATGTGCAGCTGTTGTAGCTCTGGGTGTAAAGACGGTATGTGTATGTGTTGTCATGATGGAGATCTGGGTTAGAATCCCACCCCTTGACATACGTTTATTTGTCTCTACTTTTAATATTTCCTATAATGCTACTTATAGTAATAAATGAAAGAGATTCCTTGCAGTGATTTGTTCACAGTGAAGAATATTGTAGTAACATATTGTTAATAGTAGTTAATAGTAACCATGTTTAATTTCGTGGTTATTATGATTTTACTAGAAAAATAACCATGGTGATACAAAGCTTATTGTAGTTAAACCATGGTTCATTTCTGTAAGGTAGGGTTAGGGGTAGGGTGTCTGTGGGACTCCAAATAAAACAATGAAAATGCTGCAGTGTCACTATACTGTATTAGTATTTAAACAGGGGTGTAAGAATATCTGCCACTATTTGCACTAGAGTGCAAACAGCATCTAACGCTATTTGCACTTAATGCAAAGAAGATGCTTTTTGTTGCTTTTTACACTTAGTGCAAATAGCCTCTGGCAAAAATAAATAAATAACATTTAACCTAATGTGACTTTATGGTAAGGTTTAGATTTGGGTGAGGGGTTAAACTTAAGAAAAGTAAGAAAGTTGTAATAACACCGCTCATTTGGTTCGTTTATTTTTCCTCCATGGAAGTAAAGTCATTTTTAAAGTCGTTTTTTTACAAGCCAATGATTCTACGATTTTGCTATTTTTTTTTACTATTTTTACAATTTGCCATGAGACTGGGTAGAATGGCCTCATTCATGAATTTCTATGTAAAAACATTTGAGTGCAGTTCAATTTACAATTTACCAAAGAATGGTTTTACAAACAGAAAATTGTTCTACTTTTATTTAATAAATGAGGCCCATAAAAATAAGTAAACAGATATATAATTGAGTCAACTCAAATTTCCTACACACTCTCATGGCGAAATCGTAAGAATTCAAATGACTTTTCTAAATTTGGCTAATTCGTATGATATCATATGACTGCATTCGTATGAATTCGTACGACTTTCACTACAGCCGATGACGTCGCTGGACATCGTTTTCCTCTAATACACAACAATTACTTGCTTCTGTCACACACAACAGCTTCCTATCATGTTTACGCACTCTACTGATTGGTTAAGTTTAGATAAGGGGTTTGGGTAAGGGCAAAATATTCATAAGAATGTCCTTAAAGCCTCGTGCATTACACTCTTACGCATTACAAATCCGGGCATTTACATGTGATCAAATCATATAACTTTATACGAATGATCTTCGAAATAGCCAACTTGTAAAATATGTACGAATTTTCATGAGACTGGGTTGCAAATTTCAACAGGAACTTTAAAAATGTATTCAGATTGTTGACAAATTTCCATTCCATGAATAAAAAACTAATGGCATATGAGTGAAGGGCCTTTTCCTTTTGTTACCATTTAATTGTCACTTTCAGTATAAATAAACAATAAAAGGAAATCTATTATTACACCAGAGGCAATTGTTGGGAATCTTTTATGATTCTTTCTTTTATGACCTGAATCGAGAGCACTTCCACTCATTCTATAACACAAATAAAATCTCCATTAATGGTTAAACTATCCATGGACCAAGTGTTACTAAACACCCTGAGACCTTATATTCTGCCGTGAAGTCATTACAGTTCTTGTTCGTGTAGCATTAGGGATGATATGGCTTTTGTTATGACTCTCTTTCAGTTAGACAAAGCACAAGAGCTCACTTAAAAGCTATTTGCTTGGCATACATCATTATTAGCGGTCCATAAAAGTCATACACATTGAAATCACGGTCACATTTGAGCAAAAAATAATATTTCTGATGGCTGTAATTTATGTGATCTGAGAGTCATCATGGTTCTGTGAGGTTAATTAGAAACAGGGATGAGCCTTCAACTACAGTCATTTAGAATGTGTAATTTAGCCTCTCGTTTAAGTGCAAATGACTACGCAATCTCCTTTCAATCTCCTCTCCCTTCGATCTCATTTTCTGTGATTCCGCATCATAATGTCACCAAACTTGTCACACTTTATAATGCTTTTAACACTGTTAGACCTGAGCGGTTTATGAAGTGACCTTAAACACCAGACATACAAGACAAATTCATCAACAACATTACAAAATAGTCTTCTGCATTTTAAAATATGGGTGACATTTTCTGCCGTGTAGCAGAAATGCATATGACAAGTCTTATTTTGATATTTCTGTAAGCATATACAGTAGATCTTTTACCTTTAACATTAAATGAATATTCCTTGTTCAATACAACTTAAGCTCAATGGACAGCATCTGTGGCATAATGTTGTTTACCACAAAAATGTACTTTCTTTATCCTCCTTTTTTTGTTTAAAGCAAAAATTGAGGTTAAAACGAGGCACTGAATGGAGTGAATGGAGCCAATTTTGGTAGAAAGTAGTAATGTGAAGCTTTTTTTATTTTATAAAAGTACATTTTTTTGCAGCGGAGTACTGTTTTAGACGAATGTACTTCTAGTTATTTGTCACCATCATTGCAACAATGTTGTAAAACAGCCATGTTTTTTTTTTTATTTAATTTTTTTTATGGGAATTATTGTTATTCATGGAAGAATCACAATTGACACTCTGAATTATTCATTATCATCCTCTTGGCCCTGTACTTTTCCACTGACCTATTACAAAAATTGTGTAGTCATTTACTATAGCCAAAGAACTCCACACATTACATATCATTACGCAATTTGGCCAATTACTCCCTCGTCAAGGGCTTTTGCCTACTTAAAATGCTCTCTGTGCACCCTAAAAACCACTACACACTGTGCAAGAAGGAAGGCAGGATGTATTACAAGAGCCCATTAAACATGTCTGACTTTTCTCCTGCTCACCAAGGACAGGTCCAACAATCTTCGAATAGGAACAGGATGATATTGCTGTCCCGAGACCTGAGGATATCTTCCAGGAAGCCTGGTCTTGACATGCTCTGTGCCCTAAGCAACAGACTGCCATCTGGATCGATGCCTACAAAGGCACTTGGCCCTCCATTTCTGCCAATAATGAAGGCCCACCTTAAGACCTGTATCATCAGTGGCTGGAAAAAGACATGCTACATTCCAGGAGAAAAAAAATATGTTTTTCCAGTGTGCACAACACCTCTGACTCTGACTTAAGAGAGAATCCACAAGGCATGTAGCTCTGTGTGGCAAATCTTGCTGAAAAACAACACAATTACATGCAACACTACCCACACTGTTTCAACATCTTTTCAACAACTGTCTTTTCAACAATCTTCACACTTCAGCCACTGCCCAATACAATCAGACTACTCTGTTCGAGAAAACAAAATTAAAAAGAAAAACATAAATAAAAGGCACTTATTATTTACAATACGTCTTGTTCTTAAGTCAGCTAATCACATCTACAGTATGTGGCATTTGTTCTCCAATTCTAGGAGCTGGTCTAATGAAAACACCATGGCAGCTCCTGTCTTACTTAGAGTCGGCCTTAACGGCCCACCATTTTCCTATTCTTTCTCTCTCAGACAAACTCTTTTCAATTATACTAAATAAAGTCAGCTGTCTCCTCTAGAGGCACTGATCCAAAGCTGCCAGATGAGGAACAACCTTGACCAGACAAGACCCGAATGGTCCTGGCTCGCATTTGAACCATCAAGAGAGACAATGCTCAGACCGTTCTTATATTCATTAAGCCAGTTTAGGTGAAGTTTGGGTTATTGAGTTGGGGAAATTTGGCTGCATGCCTGACAAGCTTTTACTGGTCGATAATATGACATGTTGGCTGCGCAGAAAGCATAATGTTGTGGTACAGTTCATGGAATTAAATGAGAAATTTTGAACAGAATATTTAATTGTGGGCTCTTCAGCTAGTTTATTAAACCAGGCCAGTGTACTGTATGCGAGAGCTTTCAGAGCTTCTCGTAAGTCTATTATGGTTTTGCTTCATCTGCCTCTCGCAGACAGTACAATCACACATTGAAATCATGTTTCATGCTTTAGGTTTTCTCATTTCTCTGGACACGGTTGTCATGGATGATCCACATATTCAGAGCCCTAGAAAATAACCACCAAAGCATTGTGCAATTCAGTGGACAGAATTGGGAAGATCATTTGCGTTTGAAAGCTTATTTCCAGCTCTCACCAGTGAGGATAAAGAGAACACACACCCATCTTCACCCCAGAACTGCACACTTTGTGCATTGCCAATATGCAAGGCGACATTTTCGAATGCTTGATCACACACGCTGATTGAAACTGTGGTTGCGTTGAGTACACAAAAGATAAAACTGATTTAGCAAAAGCCAACCATAATCTCACATTTGGCAGCTCCTAGGATTGCAAGACATTGAACTGGGGGAAAACCCCATTTCAAATGTCAGTATGTGGCTTCAGGTAAAAGGACAGAGAGGAAAAACACAACAGATAAAGAGAGAAATGGAATAGAATATTTGGTATAAGATTGAATAGAGCTTTTCTGTGTTGATTGAAAGGGTCAAATAAACTCAAAATTTCTGCCAGGTTAGATTGGTTGCTATGCCAATACATATTAATCTACTTGGTTCGCTTAACATACATAATCTTTAAAAGGGTCAGTTCAACCAAAATTAAAAATGTCGTCAGCATTAACCCTAATGACTGTTTAATTTTGTATGATTATTGTCAAACACCAATAATCTTTTTTAGCAAACAGTGAATTACATTTTTGTCTGTTCTTCAGACAAAGCTGTAGTATGGCTTTGGAAGACTTTGAATGTAGTGCACAAGTTACAGTATACTCTACTCTCTGGGGAACTGTGTAGCTCAGCATGTATTGACGCTGACTACCACACTTGGAGTCACGAGTTCGAATCCAGGGCATGCTGAGTAGCTCCAGCCAGATCTCCTAAGCAAACAAATTGGCCCGGTTGAGTGTAAAGTGACATGGGGTAACCTCCTCGTGGTCGCGATTAGTAGTTATCGCTCTCAATGGGGCGCGTGGAAAATTGTGTGTGGACCTCGGAGAGTAGCATGAGCCTCCACATGCTGGGAGTCTCCGTGGTGTCATGCACAACATGATAAAATGCACGGATTGAAAGTCTCAGAAGTGGAGGCAACTGAGACTTGTCCCCCGCCACCCAGATTGAGGTGAGTAACCGCGCCACCACGAGGACCTTCTAAATAGTGGGAATTGGGCATTCCAAACTGGGAGAAAAGGTATTAAAAACTGTTATAAAAAGTATACTCTTCTCTCCAGCTAAAACCAAAATAAATATGTCAAACATTGTGCACAAACCCTTCAAATATGTAATAGTAGCCTACATTAGCAAAAGCTTAATTTAGACAGAAAACAAAATAGCCCTAATACTGTAGTTCAATCAACATACAATTGATTTTATGACGAAACAGAATACCCAGATTAAACCACAATGCTGTTTTTCCTAGACACATTGTACCATTACATAATTATTTTTCAGCCTATCAGTCAGTCAGCACTGAAATCCAACAGCCGGCCATGTCTGGCTCATTTTTACTCGCATATATTCCATAAATTATATTCTCTATATCAAGCTGTCGTCAAAAAATTGAAAAAAAAAGTGCACTGAAATGTATAGACCTCGCGACTTCACCTCATCCAAAACTAACTCCGCGTTGAAAGGCTTCATCATCATCATCATCATCATCATCATCATCGAGCACAGACATGTTCTCAGGGGGACGAGAAGTGAACCTAATCTGCCTCCCCCCATGCTGTTTTTTTCCCTCGTCCTTTGTCAACTGTGGTTTTGAGGGAAGGGGATGAATATTCGTAGAGGGTTGCCTACATTCTACTTAATCTGGGACCGACTGGCACGCCTCTCTTCACTCTTTACCTCACGACGAACGAAATATACGTCCGGCGTTACGCGTTTAGTCACAGAGAGATGTCCGAGGATGGGCATCAATTCCTTATTCTTCTCTTTTCTCTCCCACGGAGCCTGTCTTTGAATGTTTTACCCTGAGCATGAATGGGGCTGCTTGAGGATATACGACCCTTTTCATCGCCGCCGCCGGCGGTTTTTAAGGCAATAAGGAGCCCATCCATATTTAAACACATGAGCAAAAAGCGTTAAGTGTTTATGACGGGCGTTACGGGGCTGCTACGCAAAGCCATCGCGGCTTATGGAGATTTGTTTCTTTTGTTTAAATTTTCGGTATGCTCTCATACAGCTTAATATAAGGCAAGTATATCTAGCTGAACTATTTATTTTACGCTATTTTCAAGTCCATTGGATGCCTTACATTTTCGCGCAGGAATATACGAAACTAAGTTGGTTGCCGTTTTAGATAGCCGACAGTCAGATCTGGTAGCCTACTATTTTATTTTTGGTTATTTCCGTCTGAATACTGAGTTGTGTTGCACTGCGGTAAATCGACGCGCTGTAGTCGGCGGCTGCCTTTCAAATCTAGGTATGCTGTATTGTGAAAGACTGCAGTTAATGCGGCTCTCTACAGGTGCCTGAACTGGTGCCAGTTTCTGCTAAGATATAGGAGCCAGTCTACATTCTAGATGTTGGTTTGCATGCACCTTTTTCCGAAGGGAAAAACTAAATACCATAGACTTATAAAAGCATGTAGGAGCTAGTTTTGTTTCGAGAGTTCAGCTGTATTAAAATAAAGAGTGGCAACTTTACCGAATTCTAAGGCAAAGTGATTGGAGGATTTAAGACAATAGCTATAGTTTGAAGGGACATGTATCTGTGTTGTGTCAGATAACCTAATAATGCGCTTCATGTGGGAACATCTAAATTAACTGGTTTTATTCTAGTCAAAATATTACTATTTCTTATGACTGAGTCAACCTCACTAGATTGCATGAAAAGGAAGAAATTGTTCCTTAATGTTACAGTTTTTATTTTTACAGTCTTTCAGTGCTAGAAATTAACATGATGTGTCTATACAATTTAAATTTAGACTTGGAAATTACAATAACTGATTTAGTTTACAAAAAGTTCATTTTCTTTAGTTTAGATCTGAATGTAAATGGATTTTCAAAACTGTAATTAATTGTTATACTTTTAATATTTTTCAAAGGCTCCCATTTCTTACATTATGGTCTGTTTTTAATTTTTTTTTAAAATTTCCATTAGACTCAATCTGAGATCTATTTTATTTCCCAGCTGTGCCTTTGTTGGTTGGATTAAACCAGACTGCATCATCTAAATGAAGTTACCCAGCCATGCAATGTTCCTGGAAGGCTTTGATTCTGCTTGCATTGGTCTCAATAGCGATCCAATACACAGCCATCAGGACTTTCACAGCCAAGCCTTTTCATATGTGCCCGGTTGCTAACCCTTTGAACTGCGGCTTGGGACTGGATGTGGAGCCCTTCGATCGAACATGTGATGAGTACCCGTATTTCAATTACAATTCCTCCAGGAAGATTCACATCCTCATCTTGGCGACTACCCGAAGCGGCTCGTCTTTCGTTGGACAGCTGTTCAACCAGCACTCAGATGTGTTCTATCTATTTGAACCAATCTATCACATTCAAACTACCTTAATCCCTCACCTTTCTCCCAGCAGATATGCTGTCGAGCGCAGGGTGATGCTGGGAGCCAGTCGTGACCTTCTGAGAAGCTTGTACAATTGTGACTTGTATTTCTTGGAGAGTTACATCAAACCGCTGCCTGCGAACCACACCACGGACAAACTCTTTCGACGAGGAGCCAGCAAAGCCCTTTGCTCAATGCCGGTCTGTGATGCCTACAGCCCCAACGAAGGCAATATAGATGAGGGGGATTGCGTTCGAAAGTGTGCCTCCCTCAACTTGACCCTAGCTACTGAATCGTGTCGAGAAAGACACCACGTGGCCATTAAAACAGTGCGCATACCGGAGGTCAGTGACCTCAAGGCGCTAATCGAAGACCCTCGGCTTAACCTGAAAGTGATCCAGCTGGTGAGGGACCCACGTGGGATATTATCTTCACGGATTGAAACCTTTAGGGACACGTACCGCCTGTGGCGAATCTGGAGAGCCACAGGGCGTAAACCCTACAACTTGGATTTGAGCCAGCTCACAACAGTGTGCGATGACTTCCTGAACTCGGTGTCCACAGGCTTAAGCCGGCCGCCGTGGCTTCGGGGAAGGTACATGCTAGTGAGGTATGAGGACCTGGCAAGGAACCCACTCCAAAAAACCAAGGAGGTTTACGAATTCCTGGGTCTTTCTATGGAAAAGAGTGTGGTGGACTGGATACACAATAACACCAGAGGCAATAATGATTTGTCAGCAAAGCATAAGTATGGAACATTGAGGGACTCAGCGGCCAATGCGGAAAGCTGGAGGTTGAAACTGTCTCATGACATAGTTGATTACACGCAAAATGTTTGTCAGCACATTTTAGATGAGCTAGGCTACAAAGCTGTCAACTCCCCAGAGGAGCTGAAAAACATGTCACTCTCACTCATTGAGGACAAAACCTTCATTCCTTTTTTGTAACAAAGGTAACGGTGTGCATGCACGGCTATTTTTTTACATTTATATTTTTGACTTAATGTGATTGACATTTGCACTATGAACAGTTTTTGTACTTTGGAGACCCCCCCACAGTCACCCTATGATTTTCTGAACAGCACAAGAACCAAAACACCTAGCTGTAAAGAGATCGGAACTTGTACTTTAATGCTCATTATTTATATACTGGAACAGAGCACCACACTATTGACAAAGATCATTTCTGTATGCTGGTCATTGCTTCGACAAAAGTGAATGTGAAGGACCCAAAAACTATTTTCAAGAAAAGCAGAACTAATGTGGACTGAAATGCTGTCATGTATAATAACAGCCGTGCAATAAAATTGTGAATGTTACAGTCCAGACTATTTCTCAGGTTGTTTCTCAGTGTAAAGTCAAGTACTACCACAATTAGGAATTAAGTTTAAAGGAATATTTTGGTTTCAGCACTAGTTAAACTCAATCAACAGCATTTGTGGCACAAAATTCATTACCACAAAAAAGTATTTTGACTTGTCCTTCCTTTTCTTTAAAAAAAGCAAAAGTCTGGTTACAGTGAGGCACTTACAGTACAATGAATTTGAATCGGGCCAATCCGTAAACGTTAAAACACTCACTGTTTCAAAAGTATAGTCACTAGATGTAAACAGTATGCATGTTAACATAATATTCTGTGCAAAGTTACATTCAGTTTAAAACCTTAAACCCTAAGACTCCTGTAAAAATGATGATTTAAACAATTGTACAGCTCAAATAATACATTATATACATTTAATACATTAAATAATATATTAAAGTGCTTTTATAAAATTATAAGTGTCACATTTCTGCCATTAAACCCCTTAAAAAATAAAAAAAACTTCCATGGTGTCTCAATTTACCTTTTTGTTTTTGTTTCAAGAAAAGGAGGGAACTTCAAAGTTATCATTAGTCACAATTATTTGTGTGGTAATCAACTCTATGCCACAAATGCTGCTGATTGAGCTAACTTGTATTGAACATCCCCTCAGGATTGTATATGGCTTTCTTTGCTTTTAGAATGCATAATGAATTGGTGCTGTAACCGGGGGGGGGGGGGGGGGGGAATATAAAAATGGGGTAACCAAAAGTAAATTTGTGCTCTTATATCTGCTTGTTTTGTTTTGGTTGGATATGTTTTACAAATACATTTTAATAATCAGTAACTACTGTTACAATACAATAATAAGAAGGTTGTTATATCTTGCTAGATGTCATAAAACCACTACAGTGAAACACAATGCTATCCAGTTTATAGTGTGGAAAAATAATAGTTTATATAATTTATATAATATAATATATAACTTTATATAATATAAATTAGAAATTTCCATATTAAATGCATGGTATTATTCATTCTTTAGTGGATTTATCCCTTATCATCATATCACTAATTTGTGTCTTTCATTGATTCAGTGCATATAGATTTATATTTAGTGACCATGGGAAAAATGTTTGGCTCAGTGTATGTAAAATAACTAGTGTAAATAACTGAAGGCAGACTATTTCTTACATTGTGCCTTCTATAGTTTGTGTATGTGACTTTTGATTTGTCACATTGACCTTAATTTTCTTTAATCCTTATTTGATTTTACATAATCTAGATAATCTGGATTTACATTTAGGTAAGTAAACCAGTGAAAAAATTTTGTTTTTGATCCTCACTGTCTCAATTCCTTACCCATGTCTGTTTCAAATGGAGGGATTTAAAGTTAAATATACTGGGTTCAAAACAAGTTAAGCTCAATCGACAGCATTTATGGCATAATGTTGATTATCACAAACATTTATTTTGATTTGTCCCTCCTCTTCTTTAAAAAAAGGGCAAAAATATGGGATACAGTGAGGCACTTACAATGGAAGTGAATGGGGCCGATCCGTAAATGTTAAAATACTTACTGTTATAAAAAATATTGGCAAAAATGTAAACAATATGCTTGTTACCATAATTTCAGTGTAATAAACTCGTCAACTAACCTTTTCTATGTAAAGTTATATCCGATTTAAAAACTTTGCTACAATGATGACGTAACACCCTGTAATCCTGCAAAAATGGCAATATAAACAACTTTAAAGTTCAAATAATACACAAGATTTAACAGGAGAATTAATGTTAATTCACATTTCTTCGAACCATCCCAAAATTGGCCTGATTCACTTCCATTGTAAGTGCCTCACTGTAATCATAGTCACCTTTTCTTTTAAATCAATTTGAGACAAGTAGATTTTATTTTTTTTTTCCTTTTGTGGTAATTGTCATGCCACGAATGCTGTTGATAGAGTTTAACTTTTAATGAACCCATAATATTCCTTTAATAGTCCCATTTTCAGTTTTAGATCAACTTGAGCATATCAAACTACTTTTTAAAATGTGTCCAAATAATGAGAATTGCCTCCAGTACTGTCTTGGCAAGCATCTTTATCCCTGTGTGCCAACTTAATATTGATAATTCTTGCCCACTACCAATTACACCAGCCAGTAATACCTAATAATACCAGTAACACAGCCAGTACAGGTGCAGGTCTTTGACTAAATGTGATGTCATTTTCAACCAGTTGATTTTCACTTTTTGTGTTGAAGTATGTATTTGATAGCCCTGTGAAGAAGTCCAAAAACTTTTTCACAGGGCTATCAAATACACATCTGAAATTCTAAGAACATATAGGAATATACAGTTGAAGTCAGAAGTTTACATATACCTTAACCAAATACAAAAGTCTTTGGGCATTTAATCGTGAAATGTCCGAATAATAGTAGAGAGAATTATTTATTTCAACTTTTATTTCTTCTATCACATTCCCAGTGGGTCAGAAGTTTGCATTCATTTTGTTACTATTTTGTAGCATTGCCTTTACATTTTTTCCACAAGCTTCTCACAACAAGTTTCTGGAATTTTGGTCCATTCCTTCAGACAGAACTGTTGTAACTGAGTTACTTCTTGCTCGCACATACTTTTTCAGTTCTGCCCACAAATTTTCTAGCGTATAGAGGTCAGGGCTTTGTAATGACCACTCCAATACCTTGACTTTGTTCTCCTTCTGCCATTTTGCTACAACTTTGGAGGTATGCTTGTGGTCATTTTCCATTTGGAAGACCCATTTACGACTGAGCTTTAACTTTATGGCTGATGTCTTGAGATGTTACTTCAATATATCCACATAATGTAATTTTCCTTCCTCACGATGCCATCTATTTTGTGAAATGCACCAGTCCCTCCTGCAGCAAAGCACCCCCCATCATGTTGCTGCCACCCCCATACTTCACGGTTGGGATGGTGTTCTTCGGCTTGCAAGCCTCACCCTTTTTCCTCCAGACATAATGATTGTCATTATGACCAAACAGTTACATTTTTGTTTCATTAGACCAGAGGACATTTCTCCAAAAAGCAAGATCTTTGTCCCAATGTGCACTTGCAAACTATAGTCTGACTTTTTTATGGCAGTTTTGGAGCAGTGGATTCTTCCTTGCTGAGCAGCCTTTCAGGTTATGTTGATACAGGACCCGTTTTACTGTGGATATAGATACTTGTC
This sequence comes from Moxostoma hubbsi, assembly GCA_032164185.1. Classification (NCBI taxonomy): domain Eukaryota; kingdom Metazoa; phylum Chordata; class Actinopteri; order Cypriniformes; family Catostomidae; genus Moxostoma; species Moxostoma hubbsi. The sequence continues at coordinate 10,154,844 of JAVLUX010000040.1, forward strand.
TACCTGTTTCCTGCAGCATCTTCACAAGGTCCTTTGCTGTTGTTCTGGGATTGATTTGCACTTTTTGCACCAAGCTACGTTCATCTCTAGGAGAAAGAATATGTCTCCTTCCTGAGCAGTATGATGGCTGCATGGTCCCATGGTGTTTATACTTGTGTACTATTGTTTGTACAGATGAACATGGTACCTTCAGGCATTTGAAAATTGCTCCCAAGGATGAACCAGACTTGTGGAGGTCCAGAATTTATTTTCTGAGGTCTTGGCTGATTTCTTTTGATTTCCCCATGATGTCAAGCAAAGAGGCACTGACTTTGAAGGTAGGCCTTAAAATACATACATGTACTAATTGTCTAAAGCTTGACATCATTGTCTGGAATTTTCCAAGCTGCTTAAAGGCACAGTTAACTTTGTGTATGTAAACTTCTGACCCACTGGAATTGTGATATAGTCAATTAAAAGTGAAACAATCTGTCTGTAAACAATTGTTGGAAAAATGACTTGTGTCATACACAAAGTATGAGTCCTAAACGACTGGCCAAAACTATAGTTTGCTAATATTAAATCTCTGGAGTGGTTAAAAATGAGTTTTAAAGACGTCAGCTATTTTGTAAACTTGCATGTAAACTTCTGACTTCAACTGTATACTGGATTTGTTAGTATACGAGTTCAGAGTTATAATAAGCATGCATAGATTACAAGGCAAAATGTAGTTAACGTGTTGACATATTCTGCACTGAAAACCATAATTTGACTGAATTGATTCAGTAAACTCTTTCCCTCAATAGAATTGGCATCTACATAACTTGTGCATGAAGGTTCACCTAAAACTTGGTGATCATATAGATGAACTTAACTATTTACTTAACTATTAGAAGCAAGTATTCTTAACTCGGGTATGTTATTAAAATGTAAACTTAATTTTAATTGAACAGACTCAAATTTATGTCATACAATAACAGCTTAATAAATGAAGATTACCTATAAGATTATTGGTAAATCATGAAATAAACTTAATTCTCCATAAAAATGCATATATGCTTGTACTTTAGTTGCACATGCACAAGGAGATCTGAGATACTGTTAATAGGATCCAACTTGACCAAATGGGGACCCATGGTGACATCACACGAAACAACTATTATCAACAAAACAACATAAATAAGACTACAAAAGAACTAAAACCACTATACATTCCTAATAACAACTATTTAGATGTCCCCATATGTTCCCTTTGACCAAGAAAACATAATTGAATCATTCAAGCACAAAGGCATTTTGGGTATTCCCCATAGCCTTGATTTTGTACTCAACAGTTTGCGTTTTAACACTTAAAATCTTAAGTCTTTTGATTTTTAAGAAAAAAGTTCAAGGAACATAGATATTTGAGTTATGAGCCCCAAACCTGACATTTCGAGTGATGTTAAGAGAACTTCATTTTTCCAGTAATGACAACGTTAGGGTTAACAGTGTGGCTGTTTCTAGGACTATTGCAATATTATGTTGGTAAGAGTGTGACAGGAAATGTAATAATCCATATGAAATATTCAAAACAGACTTTGAAATATGGCAGTTGAGAGTAAAGTCTCTGAAGAGTAAATCTCTCAAAACTATTCTGAAAATTTGAAGGCTTATAAATAGATATGGGCCACATTTCCAGTGAATTCCGAAATATTTGTGTCCTCAGTGCTTCAGCTGGACCAGAATCTCATACATATGTGGCTTGCACAAGTGTGAGTGAGAGAGTACAAAATGAGGGCAGAATGAAGTAATAAATCTCAGGTAATAAGCATGCATTTTTTTGTAAAATTTTTTTTGAGGGTCGGAATTTGTTTTGTATACTTAATCTTGAACCATTGGAGAAACGTGTTTATGTAACTGTTTTGCGCAAGATGCAAAATATTATATAGAAATAAAGGGTAAAAATAACTTGGAACCATGATTGCTGCAAAAAGAACTTCAATTACATCAAAATTAGTGACAAATGAATTTGATTTTAAAGAACAATTTCACATTAAGTCATAGTCATGGCCTAGTAGTTAGAGCACGAGCCTATGAGACTTTGAGCCTTGGTGCGCTGGCTTTTTTTTCCCACTCACCATTTCTTGGCATCTCTTGACTATTCCTGTCAATTAAAGTGAAAGAAGGCCAAAAAAATAATAATAAAACATCATATTAAAATTCATTTGGAGTTTCATTGCTTGGAAACAAAGAATATCACACACCAGTTTCAGTGTGGAATTTGTAATTCAGTAAAACAAGTGGTTGAATGCCTTTTTAATTTTGCAAGTTGCTGTACACATACACTTTCTTGGCAGGTGGCTTTGTCTTTTACCCAAGGTCTGGACATATTACCAATATTTCTCCTACTGAAGGCATTTGTTTGGAGAACTTCTTCCATTAACCCAGACAAGTGCATAAGTAATTGGGTCTTTGAGTCATCTCGCATAACACTTTGCCAGAAATTGTACAAATAATTTGGATGAACCGGATTTAAATCACACCAGACTACAGTACAATCAGCAAAAAAAGTAGCTTGCTGGGAAGTTTTAAAACAAGGGTGTTAATGTTACTTAAAATCAAAGTCAAAGTCAGCTTTACTGTCATTTTTAGCACATCACATGGTAATGGATAATGGGATGTAAAATGTGATACTTTTAAGGAAAGGAAATTACCCACTTAAAGGGATAATTCTCCCAAAAATTAGAATTATGTAATTCTGTTCCAAAGTCAGTCATCATTCTCTTTCATACTATGGAAAACCAAATTAGACCAACATATATTTAACCTCTTTTTTGGAGAAATAAAGCCAGTTTTCCAGTGCTCATGAGGCAAGTTTTTCAAACAACTCACTTCCCATTTGCATGCTTGTGATTTTTTAAAAAGAGATGTTGTTCACTGAGACCACTTATAGTGATTAAGTGACTCCAGGATGCAACTATATTTGGAACATTTTGTTCTAGCTCTTGCATTAATCACCTGGCTGAGGGTAATATGGACATACAACAATTATGCTTAATAAGCAGACACTGTGTAAGGTCATGTAAACACTGTTCCTTTATCAGGGTAAGGCCATAAATGGTTTCAGCATTAACCGAACGACAAGTTGATTTTTGCACATTATCCTGATTTCGTGTTGTATGTAAACACATTTACCAGCGTTTTTACCATTCACATTCTTTGTAATTTTTTGCAGTTAACTTATTTTTGGGAGTTATCAGCATATTGGTGTTAATGTTCTCAATGAACACATTTACATACACAGTCTCACACCAAATATGTTTCATAAGCCAACAACGTGTAAGTGCAAGTGACTGTCTTAAACAGCTTTCCTTTATCAAGGTAAGGTCATAAATGGTTTAAGTATAAACCGATTGACACACAAACATTGTTGCCTATTTCCTTGATTTTGGATTGCATGTAAGCTCCTTTACCAGCATTCTTACCAACTTATTAACGGTTCACTTTTTGATATCAAAAGTAGAGAATAATCAGATACAAAGTTCTTGCTTTATCCAATTTTTTAAGATGACTTTTGGTCATTTTTACAAACAAAATTACAAAAGAGAATTGAGAGGAAATGTGGTTATCATTAAAATAATGTCTCAATGCAAAAATTGTATTGGTCCTAATATTAAACATTTCTTATTTCTTTCAATTTTGGGGTGAAATGTGATCAGGCCATTTTGTCATGACATTCTCCCAATTACTACTACTATGTTTACGAGAGATGCCTTTTGTTTTGTGGCTCTTGACAGTTGATTGTTGGCAGGTAGTTTCATACAGTGACATTATTTGTATGTCACCTTGTATTATAAAATGTAAGGTTAAAGACCACAAAACAACCTTTTAATGGTGCTTTTACTACTTGATACTAAAATCACTAATATCTTGGTTAACATTCTGGAACAACGATGTTGCTGAGCCATGCAATTGTTTTTGAAAATAAAACACCTGACTAGTCCAATACATTTTTGTGCTGATTCAGTATGCCATGATAAAATGAAACACAGGTTTATGAGCACCTCGGTCTGCCCATACTGGACAATGACAACAGAGAGGGTCACAAATTATGCCAGGGTTACGGTGCTGCACTGAGAAATCTAAAGGGCAAAGATGGACTTGGGAGTGTAATGCAGTGTGCAACTCAACTGAGGCATAAGAACATCTCTCTCACTCTCCATCTCATAGAATCAAAACCTTCTCACCTATTTTACGATGAAAAACCTGTTTATCTGGTGTACTGTATATGTAGATGCAGTCTAATATTTTACCTTTTGCCATTGAGTGTTGGAGGATTAATATAATTATGATTTTACCATGTGATCTGAATTATGTGGGTCACTTACTTTTAATAAACTGCTAATGCAATCCAGATCTGGTCTGCTAATGCAGTCTAGTGCAGTTAAATGTTACATCAATTATTGAAGCTGAAATTAATAATAGATCAGTGGTATAGAAATATCTCCACACACCTATATGCCAGAGCCAGATTATTCAGATAATCACTTCTATTTTTTCCCCCCCTCCATTCACATTGTTGGACATGAAAGAAAGCAATCAAATAATGCATCAAATACAAAATGCAAAAAAAAAAAAAAAAACGCAAACGCAAACGCAAACGTTTCTAAAATACAGAATGCTTTTATTTGTAGAATACAGCATCAATTTAGCAAAAATAGTTCTATTATAGACAAAATCGACTTGGTCTTCAAATCCATTTTATAGTAACAGCATCTTCAAGACATGGGTACCTACCAGAAAGATTGTAGATAGCAAAAACAGGACAAAGCATAAATATGAAATACATCGTCACATTTAAGGTGAACAGCATGTTGAACTGAGCAAAACTAGAGCTTCAAGCATGCATTGCAACAGTATAATATGCCATATGAGGTTTTTGCATAAATAAAATTAGTCAAACATTTAAGCAATGAAACAAAGAGCAACAGAAACGAATGAAACAAATACTTGATTTGCACATTTCCAACTGTGGCAGTTTTATGATGTAAACAGCAGTAAACTGGGGGCGGAAAATACATCTGTGATTGTTTTGTACTGTTATGAAACACTAAACGACCCACCACAAGCTCTTACAACTCCTAAGACATTCAGGCACATGTACGGCCAGCAAAACGACATCTCAAATGAGCTACGAATGATGCTTTATAGAGATAGAGCAATACAAACTTCCTAAAAAGCTGTTATAGATGTACTGAAGAAAATTGTTTCTCTAGTCAGGCTTGTTTACCTCCCTGTATCTCTCAAGCATTCTTTTAGATTCAAATACTTTCTTTTCATAATTAAACTCCAGGCTCCCGTTTCCTAGAAACAGATTGAATTTTAATGTTTTAAACCATTGTCTTAGAAAATGGAGTGTTTACACTGGAAATTCACCATTAATGTTGCATTTTGGTCAAGGAGGAATGTGTGAACTTAGACCACTTAGAGACTTCAGTACACTTACCGTAACTGTGATTTAAATGATAACATGCAATCCTCCGCTAGGAACATAACATAGCCAAGTTGACCAATCAATGAACACCTTTTGTGGTGCACTGAAATCTCTTTCAAAGAAACTCTATGTTCACTCACACACAGTTTATTTTGCATTGCATTGTGCCAACCTCAAATCAAAGAATATTTGAGTAAATCCCACATGATAACGTGAAGTAATCTAGTATCACATTATTTCAATTAATTAAAGAAAAAAATAATAACACTTTTTTTTGTTGGGCTTGAAAAAATATCAAACTCACATTTTGAAGGAACCTGTGAAGTGTGCTTGAATTGACACTTTTTATACAGAAATCTCATTTTTAATTATTTTGTGTGTACATCATATGCCATTTTAGATTGATATTGCAGAAATTTAAATGTAACCAAGTATTTAGTCTGTTTCAGGTCAGAGAGAATTTGTCTGACTCTGAATCTATATACATTTTACTAATTTATTTCTTGGTAATGGAGGTGAAATGTATTATTTTATTTTAGTTTCATGAGAACATGTTTGATATCACGTCAACACTCTTTGTCCTAAAACTACTTTTCCCCTGCACCGATTACACAGATAAACAATTCTGCCAATGCACAAACAATCAAAATACACAAAACAAATACAAACTGATTAGCAAACAAAAGCAATAATATCTCAATCGTCACATGTAACCTAGTAATAGCGTTTTAATGTTGGTCAAAGTTTTACTGATGTGAGACCAGTTTTGCAGTTCTTTACATTAAAAGGGATTATTCAAACAAAAATGAAAATTCTGTCAACACAAACCCTAATGTAGTTCCAAATTTGTATGACTTTCTTTATTCCATTGAACACAAAAGGAGACGTTGGGCAGAATGTTAGGGACTTTTGTGTTCCATGTTAAAAAGATATTCATTCATTCAGGTTTGAAACAACATGAGGGAGGGTGAATATTGGCAAGAATTTCAGTTTTGGATGAACTATCCCCTTTATTGTCAGATATCAATGTAAACCCAATGGTTTAAATGAACCTGCCACCTCTCCAAAACCATTGAAAGTGAGAACACACTATCCAGACAAGCAACAAAGGGTGGGAGCGAGCAGCCATTCTAATCTGACTTGTCCTTTTTCTTTGGTGTAACTTTACCGGCCACAGCAGACCCCACTGCCCCGACCCCTCCCGTTACCACGGAGACACCGCCTTTGACCAATCCCACTCCAGCTGCGGGAACACTTGTCACAGCCGTCTTGGTAAGCTCAAAGCTCTTGCTGCCTACCCAGGCCACGCCTCCGAGGGTGGCACCCACCGCTCCTTTGGTGAAGTTGAACAGCCCACCTGTCATTCTCCAGACCACGCCAGCTTCATTCTTGGGATGGTCCTTCTCCAAGTCTGGAAAAAGACGACATTTGACTTACAGAAGTGTAAAGTGTGTGAACATTGCTGAGTTTTTCAAAGCGATAAATAGTCAATATTCCAACTCGTTGATATGTCCACTAATAATCTTAAAAGACATTAAGTATTAAACTGTACAACTTTCTCCACACCATTTGTGCAATGGACATGAATGATGATTACTTTTTTAACCATTCTAAGATTTTCGCCAGGCCGACTAAATATTTTCTTAAGAAAGAAACAACCTTTACACCAATGTTTCCCGACATTATTTTCTGCCACAGCACACTTTGTACGACAAAAAAAGAAAAAAAAAAAAACATGGCACATTCGAAATGTATCAAACAGCAAGTATGCTAATGCAGAAGCTTCTAGCTAGACTAAGCTTGATTTTGTGCGTTGTTACCGCTAAGCTTGGTTTTGTGTGTAGATTGTTGCATCCTGAATGTTGCCGCAAGTGGTGCTTGATGACTAAAATTTTCATGTTTATCAGTATTATTGATTATCATCAATATTTGTATTTATTTTGTAACATCACTGATCATTTGCACTGATTCTGCATTATTCTACTTATCCTTTTACATCACGTGTCTTATGTAAATTTAACTTACACATGGCTGTAAGAATGCATATAATTTATTATGTACTGCAAGTCTCACATAAGGTAATTATGTTACCACATGGTAAACATGGAACTTTCCATAGACACATGTAGATCAAATTAGGATTTCAGTTTTTTCTCTCCTATGGATGGACTTAAATACACCCTGTTTGAGTATGCACTTAAGAGAAAGATGGGAAAGGCAGATAAGACCATAGCATAACACCATTATAATTAAAATTTCACTTTCTCTCCAATTTCTGTTAACTAAAACTAATAAATTTACTATTTCTTGGCAAAGTGACTTGTGTTTGTCTTTGTGAAAAAGGCATTTTAAGTCTTCAATTGGGCGTTACGGTCACTATCAGCAGCTTCAGGCATCTGTCTCAGAACAATCAGGTAAGACTTTTTTGATAATTTTGAACAAGTCTGCTTGATAATATTCAGCGATGAGACATTTTCTGAGAACTGCTGTAAAAAAGGTGTTATCAATCAATTACCAATACCAGTGGTGTCGCCAAGATTTAGTAAATGTCAGACATAGCTGAATTTAATTTCCTAAATTTAAAATTAATTCAAATTTGATTTGGCTAATTTAGGTTAATCTGGTTGGTCGAGTTGATCTGATTAGTAAAACTACAAAATATTTTAACTTAACTATGAAACTGACCTCAGAAAAGAGGTAATTTTAAGATATGAGACAAGGTTAAGAGGGTCAGGAGTAATGACCGGGAGACCAGAAATCGTTCAATCAAAAGGATACTAGGATTTCTTGATTATGGTTTTAATGTATGTAGCTTTCACTGTTTAGAGAAACAAGAGGAAAGGAGAAGAAAGAATAAAAGAAAGCAAGAGATAAGAGAAGAATTCTTTTTAAAAAGTATTCAGAAAAGGTACAACATTTATGATAAAAGTTAAGAAGTGTGTAAAATCCCTGTTTTGTTAAGTTATCTGAGCAGAAAAGAGAGCTTTAAGGGAGGGAGAAGCCTCCTGAGAGTCTTTTTTTAAATCTAGCAGTTCTGTCTCATTGTAATGTAAAACGGATTTTCTGTTAAAGAATAGAACAGCATAGTAAGAGAGAGTGAGACATCTTTCCCCACTCCTGTTAGTAGATAGGAGATACACAGGCCCCTTCTTTTGCGCGCACGCACACACGCACACAGAAAAGCAAACATACACATAGCCCCCTGCTGTTCAGCTTTCATACTTGGAACAGTTACACAAATTTCACCCCCATCTTAAACATATATGAATGAAAATATCTTCAAGCACCTGTTGAATCAGCGACAAAATTAATGCCACAACCTTACGAACTGATATAGTCACAACTGCCTATGCTGAGAGAAAATAGTTCCACTATGCCCTTTACAGAGCCTCATGTATTGGGTTAGAATGGAGCCACAGTTGATAACCTTTATGTTGCCTCCTCACAAGCAGCTCCAAAAATCACAAAATCCAAATCTGTCCAGCCAAACAGAGAAATGCAAAGATTAACGTTGTGGCGTCGCACAAGCCTGTAATCACAATGAGACGGAGACTGATGAAATAGTCACAATAGACAAAGTCGGTCCTGATTCTTCATCTACAACCAGAAGGGGAGAATTTCAATCTGAGATGATGAGGATGACTGAAGAGAGAACATTTACACCAGTAGAGCGTCAAGACATTCTCACAGCACTGCAACTGCTGAAGAGAATAGATACAAACACAGAGTTCTGGTGAGAGCTAGATTCTTTGGTTGAAGCACATCAAATGACTTTGAGAGACATTCACACCATTGTGAAAGCTAAAACCCCAAGAGATCAATGGGAACGATTACCATCTTCCATAAAGACAATGCTCAATGGATGAATTTGTGGCGGCTGTGACTCAGGTGGTAGAGCGGGTTGTCCACTAATCGCAGTTTTGGTGGTTCGATTACCAACCCACACGACTCCACATGCCGAAGTGTCCTTGGGCAAGACACTGAACCCCAAGTTGCTCCCAATGGCAAGCTAGCACATTGCATCATTGGTGTGTGAGTGTGTGTGTGTGTGTGTGTGTGTGTGTGTGTGTGAGAATGGGTGAATGAGATGCAGTGTAAAGCGCTTTGAATACTGCTAATGTTAAAAAGGCGCTATATAAGTGCAGACCATTTACCATTTACAGACAGATGGCTAGGGATGACCACTGGGTCTCTGGCAGGTTTTGGATGAGTTTTGAAAAGAGATCAAAGAAGCTTTAGGCGGCGGAAAGATTTATTTTACAACAGTGACATTAAGCAAAAAGATGGTGAATTGCCAGACGAATATGCCCAACATAAATGGAACACCTATTACAGGTTTATTTACTTTCAGATTTATTTGCCCTAAAAATTTTCCTGACAGAGATGATATACAGTTCACTGACATGCTTGTGGATGTATTTGGCCCAAAATTCCAACAAGCCTCGTCACTGGGGGTCATTCCAGGAGTTGCCTAGAGATGGCTATGAGATCAGATATGGAACAAGTAAACAAGCCAAACCGAAAGGGAGTTGCAGCAGTTCAATCCAACATAAACACAGAAGATTTGTGGCAACTGTGGAAAGCGTGGACACTTCCGAAGGGAGTGCTGGGCTAAAGGAGGAGGAGCAGAAGGCAACAGCCCATCAACTAAACGGTTTGCTTTCAATAATGATGATGAAAACTCGCAAGGGAGAATGCGGACTAAGGCACAAGTTCATCTCCTCATTGAGGAGATCACATCTACACAAAAGCCATGAAAGTTCAAATCAGCGAGACTTGGTGATGGTGATGAGTGATGAGATACATTGATAATTACTGCCATGGACACAAGTGGACTAGTGGAGGGTAATAGTACTTTCTGCCATAATGGACAAGATTTACTAGATGACTGACAATCCATTTCTTTTGCAAAATCATGAAGATGAAGACTTATGAACATCTTTCTGAGTGTCACAATGAATTCAAAAGGAAGCTTTTTTGGCATGGATGCATTTTCCATTGTTGAACATGATCTTTTACACAAAAACACACTACTGACACTCCACACATTCCCAAAGTAGGCAGTTTTGTATGGTCAAATGCATTGACAAGGCTTAGAAACCAAGGTGGGAGGGACCATATGAAAACTCTTGACAACAGACAAGAGTGTTTGTGTAGGGGCAGATAGGTGGTAACAAGGGATGCACCGAAACTGTTTTCCATTACATTTAAAGATGTTTAACTAATATATATATATATATATATATATATATAAAATCTAGCTCTCACCAGAACTCAGTGTTTGTTTCTAGTCTCTTCAGCAGTGGGAATGCTGTGAGAATGTCTTGACGCTCTCCTGGTGTAAATGTTCTTTCTTCAGTCGTCCTCATCATCTCAGATTGAAGATATATATATATATATATATATATATATATATATATATATATATAGTACGAGTGGTATGTAGTGTTCAGTGCCTGAGTTTAGAGTTCAGTAGGCTGACAGCTGAGGGAAAGAGACTGTTCTGGAGTCTGCTGGTGGGACAGCAAAGACTCCTATAGCGTCTCCCAGATGGCAGAGGAGTAAATAGACCATGGTTGGGGTGAGAGGTGTCTTTGATAATGCTACTCACTTGATGGAGGGAGCACCAGTGATGTATTGGGCAGTTTTCACCACCTGCTGGAGGGCCTTCTGGTCTGAGACAGTGCAGTTGCCATACCACACTGTGATGCAGTTTGTTAGGATACTTTCAATATTGCAGTGGTAGAAGTTCAGCAGGATGTGTGGGGACAGGTGAGCATTCCTTAGCCTTCTAAAGAAGTAAAGGCACTGTTGCACATTTTTGATCAGAGTGGCGGTTATAGGTCCAGGAAAGATCCTCAGATAGAACCAGTTTTATGACATCAACGCTTGTTAATTTGTACTGGTTAAGATTTTTATGAATTTTTCTTTTCTTAGATTATTGGGGGCTCATTATTAAAACTTACACATATATATAAATGGCACATAGCATGTGGGGACATAGCACAGGGATACAGTGTTATTTCGTTTTCTTTGGTTCCCTTCCAATGTTTACTTTTACCTGTATATCTCTTTATTTTGGTCTATCGATTTTCTCTCTCCTATCAGATCATCACTGGTGACAATCTGGCAGGTGATGGGTGGAGCTTGTTAGCCGGAAGCTCCAGTGGAGGGAACTGAAGACTAAAATGTTCATGTTTAACAATATTATTGATTATCATCAGAATTTGTAATGATTTTGTAACATTATTGATAATTTGCATTACATTTTTCTACTTATCCTTTTGCATTATGTGTCGTATAAGCATTCTTACAGCCATGTGTAAGTAAAATTTATATACAAGTTATTCCATAATTTATTATGTACTGTAAGTCTTACAGAAGTTATTTACATTACCCCATGGTAAACTTGGAACTTTCCATACACATGTATATGAAATTAAGGGGGGAGAGTGGGGTCTGCTTTGACAAAGGAAGTCCATGTTGTTTTTTTTCCTATGGATGAACTTAAATACACCCTGTTTGAGTATGCTCTTTAGAGAAAGACTGCTCTTCAGAGAGAGGTGGGAAAGGTGGAGAAGACTATCATATAACACCATTCTAATTAAAATTTCACTTTTATCCTATGTCTGATAACTAAAACAAATATATGTACTATTTCTAGGCAAAGTAACTGGGGTTTGGCTCTGTGATTTCACAACAGGGAAAATGAAATACATTTTAAGTCTTCAGCAGTCATTAATGTGAACTGTCACTTCATGGTGAGTTTTCTCTTCCAAATCAACTACTGTCATGGCAGAGCAACAGTTTCAAGGCAATATATTTATAGCTACATACCTAAATAAATAACATGTTCAAATTAAAGGTACAGACTTTTGAAGGTAACCCTATCACCCCTTTGAGTACTGAGGTTTGTTACTGCTCAGTAACGTAACAACGCGTGCTAGGCATGATCAACTTCACGACATGTTGGCAATACTCTGGCCAATACTCCGATCTGTGTATGCATTCTTGAATAAAGTTAGTTTCTGGTCTTACACTGAAAAGGGCTTTAGGCTTTTTTGTCTTGGGCCAGTATGGAACCATTTAACAACCACAAAGCAATGCCTCGGTAACCACAGAGTTTTACACAGACAAGCACCAATCAAATTTTCTTCAGACAATGTAACAATCCAGTTTGCTGAATAAGACTACTTTTGTGAAGAGAAAAAAAAAAATAAACAAATTGGACCATATGCAATATCTAGCAGATTATTATTTTTGTTTTTGTTTTTACAGCAGTACATTAGTAGAAAATGTATTTGTAAACTATAGATATTTCCATTAATTTCTATCTTTCTTTCTTTCTTTTTAATTCCTGGCATGGAAAACACAATTTTAAAATTCCATGATATTTCCAGGTGTTCAATGACCATTGGAAGCCTGCACCATTGGCATGTGTGGCAAAAAGTTAATGTTGGACCATGCCTAAAGTTCAAGAGATTCTAAGATTTTTCACGGAGAATTCAAAGCAGAGCATTTCGCACGCACGCACACACACACGCACGCACGCACGCACACACACAAGATCTAAACAAAACCGGTGCCACAGTACTGTTCCTGGATCTTTCTTTAGTCACAATACATATTTAGGGATCAATCCAAGGCAAATAGAATTATGATCTCCACCATTCACTATTAACTTTCTCAACAATGCAATTTTCCAGTTTAAAAGCAATTAATTTCTAAGGCCATGATTTTGATACGGGACACTCAGACAAAAATAATAGTATTTTCCATATGTAGGTAGGCATGGATGGGACAGCTTCTCTAGATTTGCACCCCCCCGCCTCTAAATCCCGGAATGAGGGTGAAACAATCAACGTTGCCCACCGTAACATACAAGTGCCCCACCAAAGATTGTATCCTAGTACAGCCCCTGTAAGTACTATTTCTTTGTGGCGTTGTTAGACTGAAAGCTTCAAGGAAACATTTTGAAATCAGCTCACATCTACAGTCCTGACACACTGAGTAATACACTGAGCAGATGTGTTCTGAAACACAAACACACCCTGAAAATGGCATCATCTTTCCCCTTTGTTGTTCCACTGACAGACAACAAGACACTCTTTTCCTTCCACCAGACAACGAGCATTTATACACCTGCAACACTCTGCAGACTGCAAACACAAATGATATCTTTTACTTTCATTCAATACTGTCAAGGACCATGTGGTCGGGTTGCACGATGAGCTCATCTATGAATCGATGAGCCACAGAGAAGCAGCGTGAATGACAAGCAGCATCTTCAGAGGAGTCCCGCGAGACAACATGTTGTTTATCCGTGCGCGCGGATGTACGCACGCATAAACAACAACAGACACATGCAGGGATAAACAGAAGCGACCTTAATGTGAAGCATTTGTGGGACACAACCAGAGAGGAGATGATCAGATTTAACTATAACCTGCTTTCCTTTCCTCCCGGACTCTCGCAAATATCTAAATGTATCAATATGTAAAATACGTACATACAAAGCTACAAACACTGTACCTATACTGTGAGTTGCTTACTCAGTCAGCATAGCCCTGAAACAGACTATTTTTATTTAAGTTTAAATGTCTGATAACTGAAACCTGTATGAATTTTATTCATAGTGTTTATATCTTGGCCCCTTTAAGTCATTATTTACTAATATTCTACACCCCTCCGCAAAAGCTTTAAAATGGACTACAAGAGCTGTATGAACAACAAAAACATGACTTCTACACCATTGGTTCTTGTGTGTCTCGTGACCAAACGTCATTAGACCAACAGCAGAGTGGAATATTTTCATTGAATAATAATTTTGTTTATCCATTTGTACATTAAGCTTGAGTGAGTAAAATCTGTGTGGCATTTTCTTGCATGGTTTCCAATGATTTATACTAAAAGAATGAGAGGGGGATAGACACTACATCAAGGACAAATGGCAATTATTATAATTTATTTTTAAGATAAATACCAGGGACTAAAACGGTTCAAGGTACGAAAACTGAAAACGAACAATATTTTCTGAAGAACGCAATTGAAAACGGGAATAAAGTGATTTACAATTGTTCCGAAGAGAAGGCATTACTTGGTGATAAAGCTGATTCTGATTCTGGTTATTTTTAAATGTTGGTAATCGGTTGTAACCGGTTAATTTCATTCAGATACTTTTTTCATGAAACCAAAAGGCCAAAGGGTTTAACACAGTAAATTTCTTTGTCTAATGGTCGCTGTGGATGTAGCATTCTGTGAATGAATACCTTTTTAACAACTATGTATAATTACTACATATACATGCATGTCTAATACAGATACAGAACAAGGACAATATTATTAGAGGTAAAAATTATATTTCTCAGTTGTTTCAAAGTCTTCACTGAATTATTGTTAGATATGATGCATTAATACAGATTTGATGCTACAGGGTTTTGACTGAAAAGCAGATCTGTAATTAAAATTATACATAACTGTTAATTAACTGAATTCTTATTATGATTTCTATGCTGATAAATCCAGCACACAGGGGGGGGGAAGTGCATTGCTTATTTTCACTTATTTTAATGAGGCAAGTGGCTTATTTTGGCTTTGTTTTTCCAGACTAGGCTACTCATTTCTCTTGCCCGATCTGGTATTTCACTCACCCCTTAGCTCAGAGTACTGACATTTTAAATAGAATGTTGTTAACCGTTCTTTTATTTTGGTCTAGCTGGTTACCACTATTAAAGGAGGCTGCAGAACTTTTGAACCAGAACGAAAAATTACTGTTTTTGCTCAGAACGAACCAAAATGAAAAACATTTCGTTTCTAGTCCCCGAGTACACTTTAGGCCTTATTTATAGAACACAAGCAGAACGAATTTCTTTGTGAATTGTTCATAAATCTATTATTTTGTACATTTTCACATTCATGACAAGCAATTTCTGTGTAAATCTTACATAATTCCATTCTTCACTTTATGCTGTGATATGGTATAAATATTTAGCATAAACTGTCACAATCATATCATAGCAATTTCAGCATAAATTGTTTGCAAATGAATTCTTACGTAATATGTTGCATATAAAAGGTAACAATATTCACAAGAATAGTACATACAGAAATTTGTTCTGCTCGATTTCATGAATGAGACTCATACTGAGAGGATTGTGAGAGAAAATCTGCAGAATAGATTTAAGTTTAATGAATATTCCGGATTCAATACAAGTTAAGCTCATTAGACTGCATTTGTGGCATAATGTTTATTACAAGAAAATATATTAAGACTCAGCCCTGCTTTTCTTAAAAAAAAAAAAAAAAGGGTTACAGTAAGGCACTTACAATTAAAGTGAATGGGACCAATCGATAGACATTAAAATACTCACGGTTTCAAAAGTATTGCCACAAGAGGTAAATAATATGCGTGCTATATGTGCTGTTAGTGATTTTAGCCACTGGACATGTGACCAGCCATTGCTTAAGCCTAGCCCCCTCTTTTCAAATCCCCACACTCCAAAGACATGTGCGTGCGCACACATACTAGAGACTGTTGGGTTGGAGCATATGGAGGGTCTTCCTGAGCATTTCGCCTTTCGACCCTGAGCGTTTCGTGGGAACATGTACACCTGCACTTATACGAGCATACTGTATATGGGCTGGCATGTGTACGCACACAATGATTGACAGGCAGAAAGTCTTTATTTGCTAAACAAATGATCTGACTGCGGACATCTTTTACTTTTAATGTTTACCAAGCCTAGGACTGTTAAATATGCTTTTACATATGTCAATAGGGGTGGGTAATAATATGAATCTTCCTCTGTAAATGCAAACGCGACTAAATTTTGCACTTTCGAGACACCAAAGTTGGCGTCTGCCACTTGATGGGCTCTAAACGCATTTGCGCAGTGCAGTTGAACCCTGGTTTTCACATGAGCGTGGCGCGAGACATCACACAACTTGTGCAAGTGATGCGCTCTGCTCTATTCTATTGTCATTTTGGAGTGAGTTTTCAACCGGGCTTCCCTCGCTATCAGCGTTCCAGAGATGGGATAGTGCATAGCTGATCACTTGATATCGCTGCGGCTTACCTTGATGTTGTTGTGCAGACTTCAAAACTTAAGTCCCATTTGAATTCTGAAAATGTATCGTTTAAAACGCTATCGAGGAATTCAAACCTTTCAAATAGCTGGACAGCCCCGACATACTCTTCAGTACTGACTAGGAAGAGAGACAACACTCTACAAGTTTTTTTTAATTACACATCACCTTTGCTTACATTTATCATAATTTTTGTCACTCTGTGATAATTTGTCAGAAATGTTATTATACATTTTTATTACAACTGTGGCCAAAAAAAATTGAAAAAAAAAAGTATTTACAATGATCTTACCACAGTAATGATTACTTCACCTAAATCATCAGGAGCCTGATGTAAGACAATGATATCTCTTATGGAGTGGAAAACAAACCTTTTTACTAGCAGAGTCAGTCCCAACTCAGTAAAGTGCTCCACTCATGAGTACAGTCAGAATATAATAACTAGTCCTATAGAAATAAGGTTTTAAATAAATTTAGTCTGAACTCACAAAGTAAAACTTAAAAAAAAAATCAGAGTTGAAATCAAAATGTTCCAGCTGCTAAAATTATGCAAATAGTATAAATTCAGCATGTAAACAATAAACATGTAACAATATCTACAATTTATCATATATTATTGTATATTAAGACACCATATTTATTGATGGGATACATGGAATTTGTGCATTTTTAAAATGCTAAAATGTGACCAAAATTGTGAAAAAATAATAATAAAATAAAGTTTACAAAATTAATAATTTCACAATGTACAAAGTTAAGCGGGTCCCCTTCTAAAACAGCATTAGTTGAGAGAGAATTTCTTTGATATGACCGCAAAATGGACATTGTAAATGAAATACACCGATCAGCCACAACATTAAAACCACCTGCCTAATATTGTGTAGGTCCCCTTCGTGCCACCAAAACAGCACCAACCTGCATCTCAGAATAGCATTCAGAGATTATATTCTTCTCACCACAATTGTACAGAGTGGTTGTCTGAGTTATTGTAGACTTTGCCAGTTTGAACCAGTCTGGCTATTCTCTGTTGACCTTTCTCATGTACAAGGCATTTCTGTCTGCAGAATTGCCGCTCACTGGATGTTTTTTGTTTCTGGCACCATTCTGAGTAAATTCTAGAAACTGTTGTATGTGAAAATCCCAGGAGATCAGCAGTTACACAAATACTCAAACCAGCCCATCTGGCACCAACAATCATCCATGTGATTATTTAATCAGCCAAATGTGTGGTAGCAGTGCATAAAATCATGCAGATATGGGTCAGGAACTTCAGTTAATGTTCACATCAACCATCAAAATGGGAACAAAATGTGATCAGTCATTTGCAGCGTGGCATGAATGTTGGTGCCAGACGGGCTGGTATGAGTAGTTCTGTAACTGCTGATCTCCTTTCACACACAACAGTCAATTTACTCAGAATGGTGCCAAAAAAAATAAAAAATGGAAAAACCTTGTTGATGAGGGAGGTCAACAGAGAATGGCCAAACTGGTTCAAACTGACAGTTTACAGTAACTCAGATAATCGCTCTGTACAATTGTGGTGAGTAGAATAGTATCTCAGAATGCTATTCTGAGATGAGGATTGGCGCTGTTTTGGCGGCACAAGGGGGACCTATACAATATTAGGCAAGTGGTTTTAATGTTGTGGCTGATCGATGTATACCCATATGAATAGATATCGCATTGAATCAAAATGAAAAGCCCTGTATTTCATGGCACCTATTTCAGTGATATCTGACATGTAACATGAGTCATAGTTTAAAAAATAAAAATAATAATAATTACTTACAGCACCATTAACATTATTTTAGTGTGTTTAAAATCAATTACATACCTTTTCTGTGTAAAGTTATATCCAATTCTACAACTTTATTGCCATGACGATGTAACATTGAACATTGCAATTCCACAAAAATGTGCAACTTTGCAGCTTAAATAATACACAAGTTTTACAGAAGAATTAATGCAGGGACTTTTGTAAAATTATATTATGTATGCTTCACATTCCTTTAAAAAAACACTGTCCCATTCACTTCCTTTGCATCATTGTAACCTCGATTTTTCTTGAGTCGAAATACATTTTTGTGGTAACATAATGCTACAAATGCCGTTGATTGTGCTGTCCTTGTACTGAACCCAGAACATTCCTTTAACTGGAAAACATGTTAAGCTTTGAAAGTCCTAGGCTTTTAAAGTTAGCTAAAGGCATTATGAAACTAGCTCAAAAATATTTAAAACGAACACACAAGGATTGGAGATATGTAGAACGTGGTGTATGATGGGCGTCATTCCACGCAGGCATAATGATAAAGTCAGAGATAACCACTCGGTCAACAGGAAGTTCCACTGAACAACAGGATGTAAATATGCAAATTCTTATTTGTGCAAGGGTATTTGGGTAACAAATGAAAAACAATTAGACTTATCTATAATTTGGAGGCCAAATGCAAATAACGAAGGCAAACTAAACCAATCAGCAATGTTTTCAGTAGCAACATGTGTCAACATGATGTACAAATATTTGAATATTCTGGCAATGTCTATCTAGCTCACAGATGGTTGTTTAGAATAGGATATGGCATAAGCCATCAACACACCTCATAGCCAAATAAGAGCGCAACTATTAATCACTCACAACATGCAAATAATATGCAAAAAGAATGTAAAAGCTCTCTGTTTTTTTTATTGTGTAACATTAATATGGCTAAAATTAAATCACAAACACAAACGACAAATGCATGTGTACATCTTTTACATTATTTATGATTTCTGTCATACTGCTGGTAGAAAGAATATCATAATATATTGGAGAGAGAGAGAGAGAGAAAGTTTGTATTTGGGTTGTGGTATGTACAGAGCATTAGGAGGAGTCTTTTCAACTGTTCAAATGACTAAACTTATGGCCAACAAATTAATGTGGAACATCACAACATTAAAAGTTCAAAATTTGTCTATTGACAGCTTCTGTGATATGCTGTCAATAACTACAAGCAAATTTATAATTTTGACTCGTCCCTCAGTTTAATGTCCAGGTCATACATCACCCCCCAAAACAAAATAAACAAAAACATTATATTTTGCATAAAGACAATGAAGAATAATGAACCCTATTATTTATAACAATTAAGCACAATTTTTCCTAAAATTCTCATTACTATAATCAGAAAGATATCTCTTTACTATCAATCATCCTTTAGAAACAATGCTCTTTTTAAATAAAATCAGCATAAATTAAATTCAGTACAACATCAAATACTACTCTTTTTTTTTTTATACATTTACAAAAAAAAATATATATATATATTTTATGTTTTGCAGAGGTGGTGCTTAATGAGTTCCATTACTGTCATTAAAATAATGCAAAAACAAACAAACAAAAATCTTTATAGTCCTAGACTTAATTTTCTTAGTTCAAATATAATTTCCTTTTCTTTGGTAATGAGTCTACAGGACAAGGAAAATTGTGTAAGTGAAATAAATGTTTAAATAGGCCTAAATGTTACATTGTAATTTTTTTATTTAAGCACTTTCTCTGTAGAAAATGTGTGAATGATTGAGCAGTAAAGTTTTCTAAATCATCAATTTAAGAGATGGCACAACTAAGAGGCTGGCGAATGATCTGCTATGCAAAATCAATGCAATTCCAATGGATTGAATGTGCACCATGTAAACAGTTCTTCACAGAAAGTTACGTCATGTCCCTTTGGCGATTGTGAGGGGTAATCTGTGGAATTCTGTGAGATGGAATTAAATATGGTATGGTGACATGTAGAAGATACTGTCAATAGGGATGAACTTCTATTAGGGCTGCACGATTTGGGAAAAAAGTCATATTGAGATTATTGAGGTTAATATTGCGATATAATAAACAAATAGTATCATGAGTCAACTTGCTTGGTTATCAAGGAAAATGCACAAATAGATTACTGATAAAGCTGAAATGTGTATTTTTCAACTCAAACCTACAAACTAGCAACAACAACAACTATAAATGCACAGTGTTTTCAAATTCAAATATTTTACAAAATTAAATAATATTTTTGGATTATTGCAAACTTGTTATTTTCTCAATATTACACCTAAATAAAATAGAACAATAAATAAGAGCATATGAATTTTCTCGAAAATAAGATTGTCCAAACAAACAGGGACATTTAAGCAGGATGTACCATGTACTTTGTATAAACTCTTTTGAAAAGGAAACTGGATATAAAAGTGTGGTTCACTCAAACCAAAAAAACTGTTGTTTTTGTGTACACACACACACACACACACACACACACACACACACACACACACACACACACACACACACACACACACACACACACACACACACACACACACACACACACACACATTTTGTTGTTGTAATTTTAATGTTATTTTTCACATAAGATTGATCTTATGATGATCTCATCAATTATGCAACACGCTGCAAGTTGCAGGCAGCGGGGGTGAGAGACGAACGTCTCCGTGTTAGAGTGTGCATCAGCCGGCAGAACTTTAAATCTCTCCCGGTTTCGACTCCCGCTCAGATTGGGTCTCTTCCGCGACTGGTTAAAGCAGCTCTGACCGCACAGAGAATGACAGTTTTGGAGTTTGAGCTTATTTACAAGTCACGCTCCTGTATTATATGAACTTTAATTACTGATAAAATAAAGACATATCGCCAAGCTGTGATCTGTGTTTCTGTGTTATTTTTTCTGGCCACCAGTTCATTGTCGGTCTGCTCGGCATCCATCTTCACCCGATTTCCACGCTGAACACCGGAAACTCACATGACCACACGTGCCACTCCCAAAACTGAGACTGACTGGTCATCTTTTGATTAGCGGTGTAGAAAATGGGCAAACAGCTCTCAGAGAGAATGGGCTGTCATTTAATACAATCGCAGCATTTGGCGTCATATAATCGCACATGCTGACATCACGATTGCATATGATTAATCATGCAGCACTAACTTCTATCAAACTTGATGCATTCCCCTATTGGGGCGGTCACACTCAACTTTGTACTCCATTTACTCCCATTCAAATGCATCCGAATGTGGGAGACTGGCAATGCACGCTAATGCTAAAAAAAATTCATACTACACTGCGTAATAAAAAGTTTAATTACATTTTCTATACCAAACTGGCTTTTAAAATAACAGATAACAAAGAACTTTGATCATTCTGACACAGGGCCACTGATCATTAGAGATCAGGACAGACCTTGCCTTGAGGCAGTTGTTAAAGAAAGGCTAGACTCATTTTATCAAGCCAGCTACTAGGCTACAACAATAGGATAGATGTTTTTGTATTCTGGATAGCAAGCCAGCTGCTAATATATAGATAGGTGCTAGCTACAACTTTAGAAACTGCAAGTTCCCTCTCACTGTTTGGGAACGTATGATTGCATTGAGTTCAAACTTGAAATTAATAATGAAATCATCATTGTGCCACATTGGCGTTATTAATTACAGGACTTAGTATTATCTGATTCTAACTGTATTTGAGTTATTACTACAAGAGGCAAACGTTATTGTGTAGCTATAGTAGAGTTTTAGCGAACTACTCTCCGTCCACTAGAAAGCAAGCTACACATTATCTGCAAATGGCAACAGGAGTTCACTTTGTTTGTCATCTTAGTTGTCTCTTAGAGTGATGCCGCTCAGTTTTCAAAAACAGTTTGGAAAAACAAGCAGAGCCGTCACAACTTACCTTTATCTTGCTTAATTGGACAATGATTGTCCCGTAGATGAGCGGACATGTTGTCTATGGTAGTTTCTTCCACTTTTCTCCCAAATGTTTTACTCAAATGGAAACCATCTCCAACCAACAATGCACAATCCAACCTCTGCATTTGTATGGAACCCAAAATACTTCCACTCTACCGACTTAACCCTATTAGAATGCGGATAAAGGGTCAGCAGCATTCCTCCTTTTAGCTAAATGTCTGTTCCACGCTGTTTTTTTAACATCAGAAGACACATGTGTCATTTGTGCCACGTACACGCAGTGTTTGAAACGTTGAGTCGAAAACTACAGTGCGATCAAAAAAATAAAAACAAAATTGTCCAAAAGGTTATCTAGAAATATTTATGATATTTTGAAATGCCCACGATAACAATATTGTGCATGTTATTTACCGTGATATACTGTATAAACGAATACCGTCACGTCTCATCTAGCGATGGGCGATACCACTTATTTTCTTTTCCATCCAATACCAAGTACTTTTAGGCCAGTATCACCAATATCGATACCAATACCACTATTAAATTACATTTTTACGAATTCTTTGGATAAAATTAGTAACTTTATTATTTATTGGTTACTGCCAAAAAGAAAAACATGGTTACTACAGTTGTGGTTACTATGGTAAATACAATATTACTACAGTAAATCCATGGGTAGTTTGCATAAGAGTATCATTTATTAATGAGGATTATAACTCTGAATTTAAATAATCCTGTAAAAATGGTCACACAAGCCTCATTATAATACATGTCACGTCTAGGATTGTTATGACTTGGTGCGTATAACTCCAGATGCTGTTTTTTGTAATTACCATAGGAAAGCATTGCTCCCTATTTAAACAAGCACTATGACTGAATGGCTGAGCGCTGTCTGTGACTGCTAATGTATGTTACAATTTCTGGTGCGTCAAGATGAGCAAAAGAAAAAATAGTTTTGGTGCCATGCAACTATTCGCTCATAGAATTCTTTTTTTCCACTTTAAAGTTTATGAGATGCATTAATATTCATGTAATCTAAACAATAAGATGGAAAAAAAAAAAAAAAACCTTTAGAATCTATATTTTTAAGTGAGGATCGATATTCTTGATACCACATCAGAATCGGAAGTATCGATACTTTAGTATCCGCCCATCCCTAGTCTAATCACAACAAAACACCAAACCATTTCCGTTCCTTGTAGGAGTGACCAATTTATTCTTTTTGACAGGAACCTTCAACATCAATTCAATTCTATGGCAGAGAGAAAATATAAAATTGTCTTCAGATGCAGTAAAGAGAGCAGTGACATTTGAAGGCTTAGATGAAAAGGCTAAGATATTCTAAGGTGTTTTACTGTTTCAAAAAATGGCCTGAGCTCTGTAAAGGGTGATCATCAGAAGCTAAAAACCCACTCAACAAGCCCAATACAAATGTTACAGTGTTCACTTTGACAGTTAAATAAACATTCACAAAATGACTGTATGGAGTATTTCACATGCTTTTCTAAGTGCTAAAAGCTTTTAAAGATCCATAGATTTCTGCTTAGGTCCAAGTTGAACTGAATAAAGAACTCTAGTAGAGTGTTACTGTTTATCTACTGGCAAACCTGTCTTTTCTAGTTTGCCACTACAAGAAATTCTACCATCCATCAGGGTTGGATAAAATTAAAAATGTAATAATACATTATATTTTTTATTAAAACTAGATTTTTACAAATGAAAAAAAATGTGCACTGTGCTTATCCATGCAACACTTGCTGCCACTATGGGTTGATACTTTGAGTAGGGGTTTAGCAACAACCCCTAACCCCAAGTATGAGCAATAATAATGTGCAGGTTTAAAAAGAGAATCTGTAATATGCATTAGCAAGTGTTATGCAGCAGGACACATGTCCCTGATGGGGAGACAAATTACTGTAGTATTGAGCTTACTGTATGTACCAAACTGCCATCTCTATAAAAAGCAATGATATAGTCATCATGATTTAGACCTGCCTGACCTAAGCTGAATTGGATAGCCTCGAATCCATTCCCAACCAGTCAAAGCCGAACATGCTCTCGAACGAGAGGTGGGCTGCCAGCCTGCGGCGTAAATCTGTTGCCTCTGTAAATTTATGAGTCCATATCAATACCCGCATCATCTCTCTGTAGTGCAGAAAAATAATGGTGAAAATATTGTTCCCCTCAATTGGCACCAAGATTTACAGCGAGCAAGAGAGCAAGTGAGAGAAAGGGGGAAATAAGAAAGAGTAAGAGAAGGGAGGGGTAAACGAACCTTCCCCAGTGATAAAAACCCCCAGCGGGATTCAGTTCTCTGATGCTCCACTCCTCTAAACAACAAGAGCCGTGTCAGCTCCATCCCTGTTGAGGTCTCTATTTTTAATCCCTGTGCCCAAGCTGCCTTGGGCAAAACACAATGAAGGGTCAAGTTAAAATGAGAACGGGCTGGAAGGGAATGTACCGAATTACTGTTGGACCGTGTCAAAAATGCTGTTAGTTCAAAAGGTGTTAAGGAGTCGGAATAATATGTAAAAAAGTTGCTAACAAACAGGAAAAGTTGAAAAAAAAATTGAAGTGGATTCAGTAAATTAAAATTAGAGAAGCACAATATTTCATGCCCGATATATTATTTGCTGATAACTGGGAATATGTAATTATGCTTAATCAATAAAAATAGTTAGTTAAAAAATGAATTACAGCCGTGAATTTTAACCAATAATGTGTTTCATGACATTTGTGGCATAGTTTTATTTTCTGTAATGTGCACGTAAAACCACATAAAGCCACTAGCGACCCCAGTTTCACCAAGTTAGCATGTCGTCGCTCTTTGTGGATTATTTCATGATCTGTGCACCGTGTTGCAATGTGCTTGTTTTCATGGTATCATCTGCTGATATTAACAGCCTGCTATTTTCCATATTCTGTGTTCCATAATTTCTGTGCTCTATTTTTCATGACGTAATAATGAAAATGCGACAACTATACGTTTTTCACATACAAATCCTCTTTATAGAGTTTGTTTTGGTAGTTAATAAAAATTGCTTGTTGTAGTCTATTAGTTTTTTCCTGCAATTTATAACACTTAACTATTCAATCTGTAATTTCTTTTAGCGATTACTTTCGTGATTTTTATGATCATACATAAACTTTTAAACGAAACTCTTCAAAATCGAAACCATCAAATTAAGAAGCAGTTGTTAAGAGTTGGTCAGATCATCAAAATGCATTGTAAAGTCCAGAGCACCAGTACGGCATATTGCAATTTGATTGTTATTTTTATTGCGATTTTGGCAATTTTTATCCTTATTGATTTTCATCTAAAATTTCAGTGTTCAAAACGACATTCCTAGAGAGAAAATGGTCTAGGCATAATTCATAAAAAAAAACAAAAAAAAACATTTGGAATTATTTGTAACAAAAAAATGCAAAAATTCCATATCAGTGCATTTCCAGCATCCAAGTAGATAAATGGACACATGTGCATGATGTGTGTTTGATTTGCAAGTACGCATTGAAAAACGACAAGAAAAAGCCTGGAGGAGTCTTCGAAAACTCAATGACAGCTGGCTTTACAGAGCCCACACTTGTGGGGACGTCAACACTGCTATGATTAGAAGCTCTGTTCAATGTTGAGCTTTGGCAATTATGGGACTGACAAGAGGCTGAAATGGAGTTTGAATGTGGCCTTTCCCCTGTTGGCCTGATCCAGCTGCATTAATAAATAAATGACTACAGATGAACCACTTATCAAAAAGGTCAATGTTTCCACCGGGTGCACAAGCTTGCTTGCATCTGACCTATCAGTAGAGACACGCATGACACTCAAACCTTTGTGCTCTCTTATCCCAGTCCTCCCAATGTAGGTTCGCTGACTTCAGTAAGAAGAAAAGGGCCATTTCCCTCCAAATCGCGAAGCCAGGATCTGATAATGTGTGCAAATGACTCACTAGTGCCGTTCCCCTTTGATGTTTATATTTATTGCAAGATCTATTGTGATTTTAAATGCCAGCAAAGTCGCTTCACAAGCCTGCGACAGATATCCATGGATGTCATCTTGACAATGTCAATAAAGCTTTTAAAATTCACAAGCATGCCCTTTTCAGAACAAATACTAGGAGTTTAATGAATTTGTGTCTTCGATACACCCTACAAAGTTCATTGTTATAGCTCACTAGACACATTAGCTCTGTTTGTATGCTATGTATATTTATTCTTATCAGGGGACTGCACCGATTCCAGAAAGGTATGCTGCTTTGTGCATGCTACGCTGCCAGTTAGCTTAGCAACATGCTAACAACAAACTGTTGGAATAAATTGTGAATTGCGTCTCCCGTTCCGAGCACCATGTGTGTGCGTGCCACACAGAGCTGCTTCCTATCTACAAGGTTCCAAAGCTGTCACATGAGGTTCTATTACTTTAGAGAGTATATTTTATCTAACTTACCTTAAATGGCAGCAGCCCATGTAGGCAGTGAAGAAGCCCAGTAGGGTTTAGAACAGACTGTAGAGCGGAGGAGGGCAGGGCCAAGCTGGAACAACGCATGCCCGTTTCCCAATCAGCCTGATGGGGGCGCACGAGTGACGATGGTTTGAGAGAGCGAATGACATGCAGCTGCTGTGTTTATGTGTTTTTCATTCAGTTTATTATTAAAACTATAATTTATACTTCCAAGCCGGCTCTCGCCTCCTCCTTTCCCTTAAACCGCTTTACACAGACCTAAAATCGTCATTAGATATTATTCCATTGAGAGTAGGGCTGAAACAATTATAAAAAAAAACAATTGTCAACAAAAAATGTCATTGTTGAATAGTCGTTTGATCTCATTTAGTGTAACATAAGATCATATTAAACTCTAATGATGATGCGCGAGAACAGCACTGCAGTTCACGCCTGACTGAGGAGAGGAAGAATTACACAGCTCACAGTCCAGATGCACTCTAAACTTCAGGTGATATGGATCGCAAAGTATGAGTGTGGCAGGGCGGAGGGCGGGGCCGGGTTGTGATGATACACACCCGGTCCCGTATCAGGCTAATCAAGCCTTCAAGAGGGATAAAGGCTGATGGCAGACGGTGGTGCGACGAGAGAGAGATCGTTTACGGACATGTCCGTCATGTGTGTGTTTGTCCTTTGTTTTAAGTTATTAAAATATTATTTATATTGACAAGCCGGTTCTCACCTCCTCCTTTCCCTTGAACTACTTTACAATGAGGTAATTATAATGCAAAAATACAAAATAAGTAAATACAGAAGCACCCTCGTTGTGGAATAAGTCAATTTACTTCAGCTGAAGCAAAATTTGCATGTCAAACGTCATTAAAGGAAACACCCCGGCTATTGGGAAATGGGCAGTGGGCGGGATCACACAGGCCAAAACACAAACAAAAATTCCGACCCAGAACAGACATTTCAAAGTAGAATATATTGGCTGTAGCACTGTTTCCAGAGAATCCAGTATTTCAATTTAGCATGTTTCCTAAATCTCTGATAATATTTTATGATAATTATATGCTTTAGTAAAGTTAATATATTACATATTGCACCTTTAATTAAAAATTTTTTTTTCCTCTTTAATTCAGTGAATATCATTTAGAGGTATTTTTAAATGATGATTTTGTCCTCTATTGTTAGTAAGCACATTTAATACAACCTTTTAAGTTGGGTCACAAGCTGAATATTCGGTTAAGAGCTAATGATTAATCGCTGCAATAGTCGCTGAATTGTTGAATAATCGTTAGATTAAATGGAGCATCAAAATAATCGTTAGTTGCAGCCATAATTGAGAGGAATCAATTCTCTGTTAAGCTGCTCCATAACATTTTGATGCAGTGTATGTTGTCCCAAAAAGTCTGTATCTCTTTGGATGCGAGTCATCAACTCAGCGAAGGAAGACAGACTGTTATGTAAACACTCTCCATCAAAGTCAATCATGACAATGACTTTTGGGAGAAAAGACTTCCTAATGGAGTGAGAGCTTCAAGCGTCTCTATGGGGAGTTCAGAGAAATACACTTTTTGATTATTTTTTTACAGCTACCATAAAACTTCAACGTAGGGAGACATCAAATCAACCACAACTGATACCATCTGAATTAAGCAAGTAGGAATACATCAACAAGACACGCAAATGTGTAAACGCAAGCACCAATGCAAGGATTCTTTTTTAATATTACAATACCTTCTCCAATCCCAGCGTAATTTGCAGAGTCAACTATAAATTCGTAGGTATTTTTCATTCTCTGAAAAGTAAACACACTGTGGCTCTGTGCCACTATCAGCATTGCTGTTGTTAGAGCATGGAAACACACAACTTACATTTCCTTCAGAAAATGTTGTAATCTATTTGCTAATACACCAATCCTGTTAACATTGAGGAAAATGTTATTCTTTACTATTTAAGGGAAAAGCGCCTTGAAAGTCAATTTATTCCATAAGAAAGCTTTGAAAACTTGCTGTCTTACAACAGCCTTAACTTTAGGTTCAAAGAGCAGTTCACAGCATCCCAAAACAGCAAGCTGAAAGAAAACTGGAGCTTCCTCCTTCACAGAGATTTCCGTTCAGTGTTGCTTATGTCAAAAACTAGTTCTTAAGCTCAACTTTCAGTCACCGAGAGCCCAAGACAGTGTGTCTGATTCCAAACCCAGGGCCTGCATTTTTTGGTTAAAGCAACAACACTGATCTTGAATCCAAATTCTCTTTGTCATAAGGAACTAAAGTCACTGGATGTGCAAGAATAATGA
Organism: Moxostoma hubbsi; assembly: GCA_032164185.1. NCBI lineage: Eukaryota > Metazoa > Chordata > Actinopteri > Cypriniformes > Catostomidae > Moxostoma > Moxostoma hubbsi. The sequence goes on from JAVLUX010000040.1 coordinate 10,183,843, forward strand.
TTTGGCTTCAGCACTCCAACACTAATAATGCAAGGGATCTCTTTTTTTCCCCCAAACAAATTTCTCTGTTATACAGTGTATGATTGGCAGGTGCATGGCACACACTTGCACTTCAGTAGCTACAGATGGAGGGAGTAAAAAAAGCTTCCCTGTTCCTGCTGGGCTTATTGGAGGAGAGCTGGGTTTGCAGATCCTGTCCTGTCCTGCTTTTCATGTCAGACCCAGTGCTTTGGGAATTCAGAAAAACATGTCAATCCACAGTGTAGAGAGGACCTTACTTCTCACAGATGAAATGCCAAGGCTCTGTTCCAAAACCAAGTGAAGTAAATATTTAAAGGCATCATCGTCTCGCTGCCGATACAAATGCTGTTTTAAAAAGTAGGCAACTTCAATATGCTGCCCTTAAGACACATAGTTTTGGTCATATTCTAAGACAGCATCGTATGTATCCTTCACAGAAAAAGAACACAATGAAAAAAAGAATAAAATAGATTTATGAAAAATTAAAAACAAGTTGGTAGATAAGAGAGAAATGTTGAATATAAATAAACTTATAATTCATTTAATACTGAAAATTATTACTAAAACAGTTAACTATAATAAAAATAGATTATATTACAAAACAATTTAAAAATGGACTATTATCAAAAATTAAATAGATCCAAGTTGGTGGATGAAGTGAGAGGAATATTGATTACAAATACACGAATAATGAAATACCACAAGTTTGTACTAAAATATAGTTAAAAAATACAAAAATAAAGAGTATTTTAAAATTAAAAACAAAACTAGTATTTTTTTTATATTTTATGAAAAAATAATTCCAAGATGGTGGACAAAGCGAGATAAATGTTGATAAAAAATATACATTCATTCAATACCTAAAATTATTTACAAAATATAGTTAAAAACAATACAAAATAGACTATTTTACACAATATTTGTGCGTGCCATGTATTTTTCGGCTTATTAGGGCATCGTGTCATTTCCAGAAAGAGACTTGTAGCTTAGCAACATGCTAACGTCACACTCTATCGGAATCAATCATGATTTAAATCTTCCGTGTGGCACAGAGTTGCTGCCAATGTAGAGCATTCCAAATCAGCCATTTATGAGGTTTCATCTCTGTTAGGATATAGTCTTATAGCCATTCAGACTGAAAGCATTCTTGCACTAAAAAAAACATTAGATGCAGCACAATGAACAAATAAAACTCGGGTGTCGAGACAAATAAAAAAAAAAAACAATTATTTTACTTGACAGGTTGTCTTAAAAACACACCACTCCTGTGCGAGACACTGAAAAAACAGGGCAACAAGTAAAGATGTCCATCTAGTGAACCAAAAAAAACAAAAAAACAATTGAAAAGCAGCGCAGATATATGCAAAATTGTTTTCATTGTGAAAGGCCCCTTAGAAGGCAGCACACTAAGTTTTGGAACAGACCCCATGTGTCACTGGAATTTGTGGTACAGGCTCTGAAAAATATATTAAAAGGCTTTTAAAAGTGGAGATCTCTTATGAGGAGATTTCTCATCTCACACACATCAAAGGATTTAGGCTACATAATATTTGGACCCACAACACACCATGGATATTCAGTGTAGAGTGCTTCATTTAAGGCCTCCCACCTTAAGCATGTCCTTTGAATAATTCATCAAAGCAGATGGTATGCAGAATCGTCAAGGTACGATCTTAAATAATTCAGTACAGGCAAACACCCCCCTCTACATTTTTGTTTTTTTGTTTGTTTGTTTACTGTCAGTTTTGCCGAGCAGGGATTTGCAATGATAGCAAATGTGCAACAACGTGCCAACAAGAGGTTTGCTGACCAAGGGCGAGACATGCAGGAAATAACTTAAATATTCTTTCATTTTTGAGGACAGATGTTCCTCTGCGTTTTTCTCACAGGCTCATGGAAATGCAGGAAAAAGCATCTACACCACAACACCAATCTAAGTAATAATTCAGTGAAAAAAAACAAGACTGTCAATCAAACTGCATAGGTTATTCAAGTTTAATTCGTCATCCCAGCCAAAATCTTCTGTTTTATGTTCCTCTTTTTTGTGCTGTTCAAAACGGCATTGAACTGTATGAAATATGTATCAATGATACTGTAGATGACTGAAAATTTAATTGTGCAAAAAACTACTTGCCATCGAATCAGCCCACAAGCCCTGCGGTGTCCTGATTTACCCGTTTACAGCAAGCAGCACATGGCTGAGTATAGATGTCAGGGGTGATAGAGACAGTGCAAGAGAGCAACAGAGAAAGTGAGTAAAAACTAGGGGTGTAATGGTTACAATTTCTCACAATTTGGATTGTATCATGGTTTTAGGGTCATGGTTTTAGTATTTGTTACTGTATGTTCAGAAAAAACAAATATTACTGCCAAATCCAAAGTTAAAATATATAACAGCATTCACTCACTACAAATCACCATGGTTTTACTAAAGTAACCATAGTTTAACCAGTATTACTGTTGTAAAACAATGGTATCAAAACTATGATTTCTGCCAAGAAAACAGTTGGGGCTCCCCCCGAACAAAGATTTTCCTAGTCAACTTGTCTTTCATTCATTCAGACAGACAGACAGACAGACAGACAGACATCAGAAAATGGTTTGAGTTCCAGGGCTGAGAATGTTATAAGTAACATTGCTAACACTGTTCTCCATTACAGAGAAATACTAAACGGTAATAACGAGCCTTTAAAATACACATTTTACATGCGCTCGCACAAAGCGAGCCACAGTGACACCGGCAAAATTGGTAATGATTCTGAATGTGTTGGAAAAACCAGCAAGGAGTCTGTCTGAACATTTTGTTAATTTATACAGAGAAATGCACATTAGGTTGTGCTGACAGACAATGACCTCGGGGATCAACGATGATCAGAGAGATCCCGATATTTGGCTCATTTTCCCATTCATGTAAAAAATATTTGTATTATTATTATTATTATTAGGCTATTATTATTATTATTATCGAATTAATATTACAATTAATGTGCCCGTAGACACAGATAGTTGCTTGAAGAAAAACAGGCAGTCTTGTGGAACACGTGCATGTAAAATGTTCTCACTCTTTCTTCGTTTCTGTCTTATGAATATTTTATTTATTTATTTATTTGGGAGAACAGTATCATCTATGAGTGCTGCAAATGACTTCAGTTCATTGTGACCAGTGACCACAACTCTGCAGCCTATAGCCTACATCTGTGATTAAAACATACTGTAAAATAATACAAAAACACATTCACAAACCATGATTTATATTTCAGTGATTATTATCATCATAATGATTATTTTTACATTTTGAGATACTTGCCTGATGGTAAATGGAAAAGTGGTTAAATTATTTGATTTGACTAACGCAAGAATCCCTCTGCCCCGGGGTTGCCGATGTAATTGGATATTGCGAGATTACACACACATATATATATATATATATATATATATATATATATATATATATATATATATATATATATATATATATATATATATATATATATATATATATATATATATACACACACATATATATATATATATATATACACACACACACACACACACACACATACGATATACATATATCGTGAAGGAGGGTACAAAACAAATTAATTTACACACATGATGTATTTTCCCGGACAACGAAATGTAGTAGGTTCTTTGCCAGAGAGATGTTGCCCATCACAACTGTTGTAAAACCATATATCAAAAAGTACTGTAGGACAACACACATTTTAACTGCACTTATTTTTTTTCCAGTTTCATTTGAATTTTAGTTCAAATAAATTAAAAATAAAGTTCAAAGTTTGAAATCAAGGTGTCTTGCTTTATTGTGTAGTGTTAACCCTAACCCTGCTTAACGAAAATTACCCCATAGTACCACCTAGTGTCCAACCAGTGGTAATACTTGTGTTCGTCGGTTTCCTGTGCAGTTTTTTTTTCTGCGACCAACAGACCAATCATAACTTGGTCAACCAAGACTCATCAACTAACGTTTGGTCGACTATCAGGGGGCAGCCCTAAAATCAATGGTGACAGCAGTCATTGCTGAGTCATGACTAATACAATATTACTATAGTAAAACCATGTTTACTATATGGCTACTAAATTACTGAATAAAAGTAATTTCCGTTAGTGCCCTTAACAAAAAATGAATCATAAAATGAAACGTTTTAATCATACGTGGCAATCCCACATCTTCATCAATGGAGTAGTAGGGCAACATAACTTTGGCAATGAACACTCCGAGTGCTTTAGTTACTGTTATATGTCCTAACTAGTACTGAGTTCCTTAAAGATGGAAAGGAGTGTGTCTGTGTGCAGTTTTGGGCTCGCCTGCGGCTCAGTGTGCGCTCTCTATCCTCGGTAATGTCGGAGTAAATAAATAATCAAACATTGATGTATTACCAGTATACGGCACTCATGTCGAGCAACGTCTGCAAACAGTGCCTGTTTTGTAAAGGATTTATGACCATCGCTGTTATGACTGACTGCAAAAAGAAAAAGTTCCAGATAGGAGACTTGAATGACACAGAGGCTTCTCTATCTTGCAGCTTGTTTTCTCAGCTTGCCATTTTCAACTTCACACTAACATGTGCAGAACTATGATGGCATCAACTGATTTAACATACTTACAGTTAATAATACAGCTTCTCCCTGTAGAAAGTTGACCCATGTGAAACAGGAAGAGCGTGTCTACAGTGCGATACAGTTGCATTAACGGAGGTTATAACAGCGCATGTCTATTTGGCACTTTATTTTCTTAGCCAAACTGTATGATCCAGATGCGTCATTAAACTTGATGAACCGCGGTGCAAATGCTTACCAAACCGTGGGTGGCGAACGTACGGTTCTGTTTTTTACAGAGAACCGTTACACCCCAAGTAAAAACGAGACAAAAGAGACTGAGAGGTAGTTAGTGAGGAGAAGAACAGATAGGGGGTGAGAGGCCTAGAGTGAGAGACAAAGAGAGAGAGGAAGAGGAAACTGTAATGAAGTGTCATAATTTACCAGTTGTACAACAGATGGCAAGTCGGCTTCTTGCTGTGTTTCATTGTACTATGCCAAGGAGCCGGTGAAGAACAACTGTCAAGCCTTTGAAAACAGCCATGGAGAGTGATGCATACACTCAACCCGTCAGTGCACCCACCATTATGTATCATTCCCCGTTCTAAAAAAATATTTCTGCTCGTCGTGGCAGAGGAAATAATTGGATGTGAAAAGAACGGTCAACATTCAGTCACAGACAGCCTCTGCCTTTCTTAATCTAAAATGTTTGAATGTAATACATATCCGCTTTTCCCTTTTCTCTATCACTAAATATGAATTCTCTAAATGTTGTTTGCACCATTTTCACAAAAGGTGCCTTCCTTCATCCCACAATTTGAGGCTCAAAGGACTATTGCAGGATATAAATCCTAAACTTTTTAGGAGATTACAATAATAAAATATTTTATAATCTGTGAAACACTGACAGTATATACTTTTTTGCCATCTCCCTGGAAAAAAGGAAAGTACAATGTAACGTGACTGTTATGACAGCTTAAAATCCTCCACTAACAACTGTATCTGATCCAATTACAATAAATAGAAGATAAACTAAAATATGTCATTAAAAGCCATTTATTAACACCTATATTATAGCAATAAGTTTGACACTTGATAATGACTACACAACAAAGCCACAGCATTGGCAAAAATAATGCATGGATTGATGACAAAAAAATAATGCCAAGTTTGCCTCATTTTAAACAAACACTAAAATAGAGATGAAAATGAGCATTCCGGTGAATTTTTACTTTTGACGATCTTTCAAAGTTTTTTATTTTTACGCAATTTTTTCTCTACAGTGTTGCTATGGAAATAAGTAAACAAGAAGTTATGTTTTACCAGCGTGTGGAAACATTTATGTGTTACAACTAGACCAGCGTTAGTGTGTGCCCAGCTCTGCCCTACATTTACATTTATGCATTTGGCAGACGCTTTTATCCAAAGCGACTTACAGTGCACTTATCATGGGGACAATCCCCCTGGAACAACCTGGAGTTAAATATATTGCTCAAGGACACAATGGTGGTGAATGTGGGGATCGAACAAGCAACCTTTTGATTACCAGTTATGTGCTTTAGCCCAAAACACCACCACCACTGAGACACCACCACTATTAATGGTGAAATTAACATTAAGCAAGATTAATAAATTATGTATTACCGTGAAGTTGCTAAAAACTTAATCAGTAGGCGCTGATTTTTAAATGCTGGTAGTAGATGTTAATGTACTGGTGGCTGTGACATCAATATGATGATTTTTATGGATTAGCTACCATAAATGGTCTCCATGGACAAGGAAGGAAGCTTTGTGTTGTGAATGTTGTATGTCTATAAATTACATTAAACACTCAGATTTTAAAAAGAGCAAGAAAATACTGTTTTCCATCATGTATCCCTTTTAAAGCCAGACTTCACAGCCACACACACACTGAAAAATAAACAAAAAGTGACAGAAAACACTGATCAAAAAGTTGAGGAAAGTTCCAGTTTTGGATGTGCTGTGACAGATAATGAAGTGGGCTGTAATGCCAGCTGATGCGCATCAGTCCTGATGGTTTCTGAGTCTCTATACTGAGTGTGTGAGATGGCCCAGCATGACCATGCATATAATGGCCCAAAAGCATCACATTTCCTCTGATTTGTGAAAGCATTCAAGTGACAAATGTCTCCCTGCAATCAGACATGCATGGAGATCCAACATCCACAGATGGTGCCTACAGCTACTGTCCAAAGTAAATGGATAATATCTATGTGTGTCTGTGTGTGCATACCTGGGTGCCGAGTTATGCATTTGTGGATCATTACACTGGACAGGTTCCATTCATCTAAAACCATTAAAGTCAGATGCTTGGGGGCATCAGCTTAAAGAGTGACTCTGGCCAAAAAAAACAAACAGCTAAATAAAACAACAAAAGGCTGCATTTCCTTAATGCACGTCTATGAAGAATATGGTTAGCAGGTGCACTTACATTTGTGGGCGATGGAATAACTGTGCCATCAAGGCGCAAGTTCGAATCCAGTGTGCTGAGTGACTCCAGCCAGGTCTCCTAAGCAACCAAATTGGTCCAGATGCTAGGGAGGGTACAGTAATATGGGGTAACCTCCACGTGGTCGCTATAATGTGGTTCTTGCTCTCAGTGGGGCGTGTGGTGAGTTGTGCGTGAATGCCGTGGAGAATAGCGTGAAGCGCCAACACGCGCTATGTCTCCGCAGTAATGCGTGATATAAAACCACTTGATATGTATGATGCATGGATTGATGGTCTCAGATGTGGAGATAACTGAGATTCGTCCTCCACCACCTGGACTGAGGCGAGTCACTATGCCACCATGAGGACATTGAGCGCATTAAGAATTGGGCATTCCAAATTGTTGAGAAAATTAAAAAAAAAAAAAATGGAATAGACCGTAACGGTCACGTTAAAGAAGTAAAAATCTCATTCATTTTTAACAAAGGGAAAATTGTTTTTTAACGATAACTTTTCAACCTTGAAAAGGAGACCTACCATGAGCTTATATTACCAGGTTTTTAAATCAATGATATATGCTTTTGCTGAAGCCATCAGTCCACGTTATTTTAACTTCATTTATATATATATATATATATATATATATATATATATATACACAGTGAGGAAAATAAGTATTTGAACACCCTGCTATTTTGCAAGTTTTCCCACTTGGAAATCATGGAGGGGTCTGAAATTGTCATCGTAGGTGCATGTCCACTGTGAGAGACATAATCTAAAAAAAAAATATCCATAAATC
>JAVLUX010000040.1:10196673-10271673 GCA_032164185.1 Moxostoma hubbsi
AGTAGTTTAAGAAGTTCTGAATATTCACATTATTAATGTCCTGACTATTGTGATGAGTTGAATGCCACTTTGGTGAATAAAATGCCAAAATCTTTCCATAAGAGCAAAATCAGTACATTATTCCAAACTTTTGGCCACAAGTGTATACATGTAAAGTGTGTTTAATAGCAGAATTCCTGGTGAAGTACACTACCCATGATCAAGCAGAGTAGGATCCATCAATCAGAGAATCATGGCAAATGAGCCCAGCAGCAACCGCCCACTTCCATGATGCACGAGAAGGACATAGCTTCAGGCATTGCTCCAAAAAGGGGTGGTTGTTCTAAACTGCCATTGAAGATATAGGCTACCCTTACCTAAATCTTCCCTAAACTTAACTGTGAGTAGAAGTGACACCCCCTGTTGAAGTTGGGGCAACCCCCTTTAGGAGTAACCCCACCTTCTTTTGGAGATCCTGCCCCCATTTGAAGGTCTCCGTCCTGCAGCTATACCTACTTGGGACGCACTGTGAATTACATAATCAAGTCTCCCTACTACTTATATATTTGTATATATCTGAATATTTTGCAATACACTTAAAATCTATTGTCTGCAAAATCTATACCTCTGCAGTCCAACACAAACAATTTCTCATGCACCAAAGCATCAGATCATTCTTAGGTCATCCATCTGCATAAGACTACCTTTAATTAAACACATCACTTAAGATAAAAAACAAAAAACAATTGTAAGCCAAAAAACACAACCAACTCGAAACTACAAGTTTCTCCCCACACTTGCACCTATCCATCATGTTGCTCAGATTCTTTGGCGCACATGTTGATCTGTGTCTTTGGTTGTGGGGACCTAATGAACAGCGAGGTAGAACCACAGGTGGACGCTGCACCGTGAGTCTCGTCTACCTGACGGTCCATCCATCATGCTTTTACATTACATCAGATTGAGCCCCTCATGTGCACTGGATCTGTCAAGATGATGGAACTGTCCATGCGGCACTGAGCAAACAGGACAGAATCGCACAAACTCAATAATACATTGTTTTTACCTGTTAATAACCTGATTCCTTCTTTTCAAATTAATAGTGAGATTGATTTAATTTTGGCTGCTCTGACAGGTAAGTGCTACCTACCTTGAGTTGTAATTGAACAGGGCGGTTTTGTAAGATTGCAGGGTTTGCTCTTAGGTGAAGGTACGGTTTATTTGAAAAGTTAGACATTATTTTTACATAGCAGCAGAATAAAGTTGTCAGTCTAAATACAGTTCTGTACAGACAGTTTGGTTATGAAAGAAAGTGACAACCACATTCTATATGGAAAACAAAAAATCATTTTCTCACCCTCATGTTGCTCTAAAATTGTAAGACTTACTTTCTTTGGTGGAACACAAGGGAGATGGCAGTATATTTGTCTCAGTCATCATTCACTTTTAAAGCATATTTTTCTCCATTCAATTAAATGTTTTTATTAAAAGTGAATACTTTCACTTCATTCATTACACTGGTCAGTTATTTCAGACATTTTATGTACGTGGCCCAACTAAATCTACAATACATTAAAAATGCTTGAACAGACACCACAAGCGATCAGATATCTGTGAAAACTTCAGTTATATAACAAAAGCACAAATTAACGCACAGAGAATCTATGCCCTTGCGTTTCTCAGGATTACGGCAGTTCAATCCTCTTTGCTTGCTTGGAAAATAAAGTGCAATCATTCTGACAGGGCTTGACAATCTAACCCTGATTGAATTTTGCCAACACTCTCTTGACTAAAACACACAAAGAACATAATTGTGAAACATCTACATGCGGCACCTGTAATTTGCCTGAAATTACAGCCCTGCCTTTCATTCTGTTCTAAGTGTCCTCACATTTTACATTTAGAGATGAGGTAACAAAGCGAGCTTGCAAAGAAAATCAGGTGCAAATATTGCATCAACAGAAGAAACGGTCTGTAAACCATGTGCTGTCTGCTTTAGCATACTCGCCTCGGGGTGAACAGCTCCATTTCGGCTGTATTTCTCCACATGAATGTTAGCATGTGGGCTAGTCTGTCTGGTTCCGCTTAAAATTCTCTGTGAGCATGTCTGACCTCAGATGGCCATATACTCTAAACATTAGGGAAACATAGTGATATGGACAGGAAATCAACCTCACTGGCTCGACTAGACATATCACAATTGGTCTAAAATAGTTACATTAAAAAAAGATTTTAAATAAGGACAAAACCTACCTTGTCTCGTGACTATACCAACATATTTGCTAAATGATTTTGACATGGCTCATTCATTTGTATCGCAACGTTTTCCTGGTGCAATGAACACTAGAGGCGCAACACAAACTATGACTTATTTCCTTTTACACAAATCACGAGTAAAACAGCAGATTATCAGTTCAAAAGCCCTTTTTGCCATGTTCCTCACACAATGCTATTCCATGACATCTAAACACTTTTACTATAGCGCATGACTTCTAGGTGATACATTTTTACGTTTGCATTATATTACCAATTAGATCTACAAGCTTGTTCAAACGCAATCATATTGCGTGGTATGGCTCAACTGATAAAGCATTACACTTGCGATGCAAAATACCGGGATATGCATCCTGAGGAGCATGCAAGTCGCCAAGTGTCATGGTTCCATTTAGTGACTAAAAACGGTTCAAGGAACGAAAATGAAAACCAAAAATTAACGAAATGTTTTGTACATGCAGGGACACGGGACGGAGACCGGTGTCTCAAAGAGAAGTGAGAGGCCAGTATTAACGTGAGCAGTTATAAGCATCAGGTGATCATTTTTGCTCCCCTCTCTCTCTCTCTCTCTCATGCTCTCTATACAGTCGGCAGCCTGGGCTCTTCATTTATGGACACAACATTTCCTTAATTATGCTACTTGCTGCCATACTTGAAGGCTTGTGGCATTGTACACACTGCAGATACATTTTCTCAACCTACCTGATCAGCTATGTGTACTAACAATATACTACTAAATTCAGAATTCATCATTTGCAGGTGAAGTATTAGTAAATATTAATCTCTGATTTCTTAAACAGTATTTACAATTAAGTGGTGTAATGCAATTCAAATTCAAATAAACTTGATTCAGCAAACCCTGGATTAGCTCTAATCTCTGCTTAATTTAATACTTATTGGTGCAACCCACCCAAAGTATATTTACTTCATATATACTGCACATGCACGTCTAATCCAGATACAAGTAAAACATTATTAGAGGTAAAAAATAAATAAATAAAAATGTATTTCTCAGTTGTTTCAAAGTCTTCACTCAATTATTATTAGATATGATGTATTAATACAGATTTGATGCTGAATGGGTTTTGACTGAGAAGTTGTAAATAAAATTAGACTTCACTGTTAATTAACTGTATAATTGTTATGATTTCTATTCTGATAAATCCAGCACACAGAAAAAAATTGTGTGAGGCAAGTGGCTCATTTTGGCCTTGTTTTTCCAGACCAGGCTGCTTGTTTCTCTTGCGAGATCTGGCAACACAACAATTGTTATTTCACCCACCCCTTAGCTCAGAGTACTGTCATTTTAATAAGAACACTGTTAATTGTTATTTTATTTTGTTCTAACTAGCTACCACTAGGAAAGGAGGCCGCAGAACTTTTGAAAAAAAAAAACTATCGGTTCGGTTTAAGTTTAGGTTTAGGGTAGGGAGGTAGGTTGCTGAATTATGAACCTCATCTGTTTGGGGGAAATGTAACCTTCTTTTAACGTCACTCAGCGGACATTTCACCATTGAACTGCAGCACCATAACATCATTTTGCAAAAATGTCGCCACAGCCATTTTTCTTTTCCCCATGGGATCAGGCTCGACAAAATGTACTTAAATAAAATGTACAATAAAAATCAGACAAAATAGCTTTACTTGGCCGATACAAAAATGTACCGGTGGTAAATTTACTCAGACCACCCACCATTGGCAGGTGTGGCAAAAACGTTATTACATTATGATTAATCTTTGAAAAATGTATTTGAGATAACATGCCATTCAGTTCTTGAAATCCAAAGTAGAGGTGAGGTTGCTGAGATACTTATCTAAAATCATTGTGTTTATCCATCCATCCCTCTTGCTATTTTCTCAGCAATAATAAGCCTGATCTGAACAATTCTCCTCCCCGTTGACAGACTCAATGCACTTGTGTACCTAAGCTCACAAGCTAATTTCGAATAACACGCCAGTCATCGTGAGTGCAATTTTCATTCAAAATCAACTGAAATAGCTTTTTATATGTCCACAGAAACAACAATCCCTAAATCAGAACAATGCAATTGAATGCATACAGCATGGATCCTGCAATCCTTTTATAGGTATGTGCGTTTCCAGCAACAACAAAAAAATGATAGAATCAAAGAGACATAATAAACTATTTCAGGAACTGCATTGACGCAGCAGACAAAAAGCCAGAGGGCAGGAATTAGCTATTACACAACCACCTGTGATACACTGGTGGGCAGCAGCCACAGAGGATCCCAAAGCAATTTAATGCAGTCGTTTAGACTAAAGAGATTGTTTCTGGCAAAGATGATGCATCAGAGCCTTCACTTCGAATAGACAGTTTATAAAGACACAAGACAAGAGAGCTTTGTGTCTTTGTAGGGTCCCTGGGCATAAAGATTCAATAGCAGAGAGAACAAAGGGAGGACATTGATCATAGCGTGGTTACAAAAGCCCTGTTTAACCTAAAGATGCTCAGATACTGAAATATCTTTAATTCTTAATGAAAGGCATTAAAATGGACTACAGACAAGCAATGCGAAATATAGATTAGCAAACTGTGTGTACTAGAGGGAACCTGCGAGGTTCTCTGGGTTCTTTGTAAGAGACTGGATTTGTGATTAATCAATCTGTGAATTAACATAGACCTGTGTATAATCTGGCACGCCAGAGGCTATCTCATTATTAGACCGATTTTTAACTACTGAACTCTTCCTTTATCTTCCATTAGTCAGCGTGGCCCTCTGCAGATCACTTCGATTTACTACAACATTAAAAAACAGGACTGGTGTGTATTCTTTGGTAAATTATGATAAACAGATATAACCCTTAAGATTTGTATGCAGGTTTTTTTCCTTATGTTAATAAATTGAAGTGTGTATTTATGACAATTCTTGCTAATGATTCATGATCTAGATCAATGATCCAGGGGTTTTCAAAATCAACAGGCCCAATGATCCCACATTGGGGCCCACCAAAATAACAAAGGCTATATTTCTCAAAGACTTTTTCAACATGACACTTTATGATAATTATTAACTCCCAATAATAACTTTAACAACTAACAACTTATTTAATAACTAACACATATGATTACCTTCTTTAATGCTTAACATCTCATTAATGCAGCACATTTTGAAATAAATAAAATCCATGGATCTAGACCAAAAAGGATCAAATACAAACTAAAGAAATTACACTCAAAAAAAATAATTTGAAGATTTATGCATTTCATTTTCATTACAAAATTCCATTAAAGGCATATTCTGGGTTCAGACTTACCTGTCATTTGTGGCATAATGTTGATAACCACAAAAAATCATTGCAATTTGCTCCTCCTTTACTTTAAAAAAAGCAGAAATTGAATGTACAGTGAGGCACTTCCAATGAAAGTGAATGGGACAATTTTTGGAGGGTTTAAAAGGCAGAAATGTGAAGCTTATGATTTTATGAAAGCACTAAAATTAATTCTTCAGTAAAATCTCATGCATTATTTTAGCTGTAAAGTTGTTTAAATCATAATTTTTTAGTCATTATAGGGTTTGTTGACATTACATCTTCATGGCAACAAAGTTATAAAATTAGCTATAGCTTTACACAGAAAAAGGTTAATATGTAATTTTATCACACAAACATCATGTTTACATGCATATTGTTCATGTCTTGTGGCTACACTTTTGAAAAAGTATTTTAATGTAAAAAAAATTGCCCCCATTCACTCCCATTGTAAATGTCTCACTGTAACCAAATTTTTTTTTTTTTTGCAGGGGCAAGTTAAAAATTATTTTTGTGGTAAAAATAATTTTGTTAAACATTACACAATCAAATTTGATGGAATTTTGTAATGAAAGTAAAGATGCACAAATCTTAAAAAACTGCAAAAATATTTTTGAGTGTATGAAGGTTCTACAAAAGCAAATACATATTCATGATACTCAAATATATATTCATGATATATATACAGTATATCCTTATTACAAATGCACATAAATTGCCACAGAAACTTCTAAATTAGCCTATATCTAGATAGGAATTCCATTGCAAAATGAATAAAATTACCATCATGTTTGTGCTTTTATAGCAACCGAAGTACATTATCATTATGTTCATTATGAATGATTCAGAATGTAGAAAAAACTTTGTAATGATTCTAGAATTTTCTATAAAGGTGTTTTTAGAACATAGCATTTTTTTTATATAGCAAGTAAATATTTAAGTACACAACATCAATATTAAAAAAGGCTGTTAGAATGTTAACTAAACATACCATCAGGTGGTTCTTCTTGCAGGTAAGGAGGAAGGTTTTCTTCATTGTTTGGATCAGCAGGTGTTGAATTCTCTTCTTTCACCTCCGTCTCACTGGGGCCCTTGAATAAGAAATTATTATGTATGCAATTAATAGCCAAATAAATAAACAGGCTACAATGCATAAAATAAGTACAACAACAATCAATGAAAAATTAAAAACAACTCCAAGCTTATGATAAAGCCTAGGTGAAATAATAACCCGTATGGCTGCATAATGCATAAAAGCATACTGCCATTTTCTGTGCAATAAAGCATTTTGCATCATCATTATGACGATGATGATGATGATGATGAAATATTATATTTAAGACCCAAGTCAATGACAGCAGTTAACCTGCTTCGGAATGTATTATAATAGCCTATTATTATCAGTTCACGATATGACAACAGTCTTCCGAATGAATCGAGAAGCAAACGCGACACGTATGCAGATCAAAACTGCTGTTGAACGGAAATATTCAACAGTTTGTGCTCGTTTTAATACTGCACCGTCCCGACACGCAAAACAACAACAAATCCTCCACTCACCTTCATAACTGAGGCTATTAATACAGCCGTGCTTTACACGGGGCGTCTCTGCACTTTAATACTGATGGAGAACACGGACAGTACTGTTAATTTGAAAAAGCGCTTTCTACGAAATAATCTAAATCAGTTTGCTGATTTTTAGTCGAATGTAAGCGGAAGTGACGTCGGGATGTTTACGGAATTCTGAAGAGACGTTATTAAGATGGCCGACAGGAGGCAGCAGCGTGTCAATTTCACCGTGTAACATTTTTTTTTTTTTGTGTGTGGTTCCTGGGTAGTAAGTGTTATTTCCTAATGGCTTGTGACTCAAAAGTATAGAAAATGGCTATTATTCCCAACAAACTTTGCTTTTGTGACCAGAACAGTGATATTTTGAAATATACCTATTTTCCAGAACATTCCAGATAGATTCAGTGCTAAAGAGTAAACTTGGAAAAACTTCTAGAACTTTCTAGAACTTTCCAGTAATATAAATAGTAGTATTAATACAGGAGACTTAAGCCCACCAGTTCAGTTTAGTTCCAGCTGCCTAAGTGGATACATATCTGCATTTTTCGGAGATGGAATCAAAAGGCTGCAAGCATCCGGCAGACGCATTTTGCTATGTCTGTGGCCAAGAGCGAAAAAGTACTCCATGGAAGCATCTACTAAGATGTGTGAGGCCTACAAGGCATATTTCAGCATGCCTGTCTGGGATCAAGACAAACCCTGGGCACCTCATTTCACCTGCGAACACTTCAAAAAAAACTCTGTAAGGTAAGATGGACAATTGTTGCTCTGAATTTTGTTATAAAATTTGATAATATTTAAAATTGTAAAAGTTTTTAATTTTAAAATGTTTTACCATTTTCAATGTTGCGAGAATCTCTTACACATTAGTCATAGATGTACAGAGGGGAAAAGAGAGCCATGAAGCATCCATCGCCCCATGTGCCACACTGCCATGAGCTCCCCGTTCACACTCCTCCGTAGAGAGAGCAACAAGTCATAGAGTGAGGAAGATGTTGTAGATCCAGATGACAATTTTATAGTTGGAGCTGAGGAGAGAAACCCATACTACCCCACATCTTGGTCTCACCAAGTTCAATGCCGAGCTTTTAGACATCTAGGCTCAAGCAGTGGAACTTGTTGGATGAAAGTGTGCAAGTCGCAGATCAGAGGAAGCGTCACCAATGTTTTTCCAGCTTCTTCACCTGTCAAGATGGGCTCTGCTTCTGTCACAACGTGACCAGTCTGTTCACGGCAATCGGAATCACCTGTAACCAGAATGAATGGCATCTCTTCATTGACAGCTCATGGAGCCTTAAAGCCATACTGCTCCATAATGGTGACAACTCTTCCCCTGGCTCACTCAGTGCACCTCAAAGAGAATTACAACAACATCAAGACTTTGCTGGACGCCTTGAAGTATGATGAGTACATTTGGGGGCTGATTCATGAAAGTGATTTACAGTATAATCGTAAATCTCAAAAAACTACTCACTTCTAAATCTTTTATAGTCATTTTTGTACTACTGTAGTATAAATACATGTTAAATTGGATTCATATTTTGTTTTTTTCTGAATTTATATGTGAACGAAAAGACACAAATTCATGAAATTTCCAAATATCACTGTCCTGGTCACAAAAGCAAAGTTTGTTGGGAATAATAGCCATTTTCTATAATATTGAGGCATAAGCAATTAGGAAATAGCAGAAACAATTACTACCCAGAAACAAAAATTGTGTTACATAGTGTTTTCTATCTAATCAACATTTACAGAGCCTTTTTATGAAGATTACTACATAGCCAAATCAAATCAAATCACTTTATTGTCACACTACCATGTACACAAGTGCAACAGTAGGTGAAAGTCTTGTGTGCAGTTCCGAGCAACATGTCACAATGATACCCACAATATTAAAGTAACCTATAACTCCATAAACTAGACAAAACTACATGGTGCCACAGATTAGCTGCATTTTGCTCCATTTGTTTTAGGCTAGCTAGACTTACAATTTGTACCATGGGAACCCATAGTTTCAAAATACCATTAATAATTATTGCCACAATAATTGTCATTTCAAACACAAAAAAAAACGTTTACTGGTTTTAGGTTGGTTTAAGATGGTTTAGTTGGTTGCCAAGCAGGTTAGCCTGCTCGTTTCCCATACGGACCAGCTGACAAGTGCACCAAACCCCTCTAAATCTTAGAGGGATTTGCAGCACCCCTCTTAAATATATATACACATTTTGTAATTCTGTGGGACTGTGGTGATCTACAATACGGTGGCAATGAGGACAGCTAAGAAAGGGTGATAGATCTTTAATCACCAGTGACAGTCCTGACAAACTATCTCTTACGTGCTGTTGAATAATGAATAGCCTCATCAAAAGAGAACTAGAGGTTAAACTGGGGTGGATTTTGGTTTTATTGGCCGGAAGTGAAATTGATGTGATTCTGCCTCTACGTCGGAGTTCAAGGGATATTAAAACAATGTTTAGCAATGTTGTGGAAAGAAGACATGAGTGGGCGTGGCCTGCTTAACAAATATTAAACTATAATGGCACTTGTATCATATACTGGGTTTGATTTAGAGTAGAGACATGACAATATAGTACTGTTTTCATTGGTTAAGACACTAAATCTAGCAGACAGGATTTTTTGTTTTTCTTTATACTTAAAAATTTAAAGGATTAAAGGCATGGTTCACTCCCAAATTAGCATTACGTATTCATATACAACTCCCATGTTGTTCCAAACCTGCATTATTTTCTTCCTTCCTTGGAGCAGAAAAGGAAACGTTAGCCAGAATGTAATGAACTGACAGCCTCAGTCACCATTCACTTTCATTGGAAGGGAAAAGCATGCAATGAAAGTAAATGATGGCTGAGGCTAACATTCAACCTACTGCAACATCTGTTTTGTGTTCCACTGAAGGAATAAAGTCACAGGTTTGTAACAGTATGAGGTTGAGCGAATGGTGAGTTATTGTTTTTGGGCGAACTGTTAAAGTATTCCATTATGATTTATTCACAAGGTCACCAGTGCATCAAATGCCCTTGAACAGATTTACACTTTTAGTGACATTTTGTTGCCAATATATAAAAATCCAAACATATCTTTCATCCTGTTTGACCGCAGCTGTAAACCAGGATACTGAGATTAACCTGTTCAAGGGTGCATTTATAGACTGCCCTAGCTGAAAGGTCTTGTCAGGACAGCTGCTAGGGAGGTTAGAAAGGTAAGTCTGATATGAGTGGTGTGGCTCTTTAAATGGCACATTGAAGCCATATGTTATACAATAAGGCAATCTGTAAGAGTAAAGTGATAGGAGGTCAGAGTTTAACTTGACTAATCATGCAAGAAGTTTACAGTGACCATTGTGTAATTCAGCACTCCAGTTAATTAGCAATGACTTCATGATTCATTAAGAGAACAAATAAATCATTTAGAGACTTCAGAGCAGATTATTATTTATTTTTTTACATTTACATAAACTTAAATACAGTACAGTACATAAAAGTTTCAGAGAATATAATAATAAAAGTTTTGTTCAACAAACATTGGAAATTCTGTCAATTTTTGCTCACTCTCGTGCAATTCCAAACCCATATACTATTTATTTATATATATTATATTTATATTTATGCATTTGGCAGACACTTTTATCCAAAGCAACTTACAGTGCACTTATTACAGGGACAATCCCCCCGGAGCAACCTGGAGTTAAGTGCCTTGCTCAAGGACACAATGCTGGTGACTGTGGGGATCGAACCAGCAACCTTCAGATTACCAGTTATGTGCTCTATGTAGCCCACTACGCCACCACCACTCTAAATCATTTATTCAAGCTCCAATAAGGACAAAAAGACCATGAACGCACAATAAAAGTAGTCCATATAATACATGCACTATATTAAAGTGTTCTGAAGCCATACGATAGCTTTGTGTGAGGAACAGGCAGAAACTTAAGTTCTATCCTATTTTTATGGTGCTTTATGGTACTTTTGTATACCATAATTTTTTTTCTTTTTTTGGTCCTTTTTGGGCTTGACAGCTGCTGTTTCTATGAACTGTTGTTGTATGGGAAAAAAGCTGTGTGAAGAATCTTTAAAAATTATCTTTTTGTGTATCATGGAGAATACAACAGCATTCAGGTTTGGGACAACATAAGAGTGAGTAAATAATGACAAACTATTCTTTAAGATCAAATTTCTATATTTTCTGTGTATAGATCACCATTCTTTTTTATTTCAAATCTGACTGACTATAAACAAAAACTGCTGTGACAGGACCTTTGGTTTCAAAAACAACTCAGAAAAAATACCAAAACTTTTTTTTAACACCTTAATATAATGAGGCATAATTAGTCAAACATTTGAGATCTTATTTTATCAGGCTCAACTTTAGGTTCTCACAGATAAGTCTGGGTTATATTAGGTTGTGAACTATAACGAAGAAGATTCTGCACTAAGGATCTAAGAGTAAATGAGATTTAGATCTTCTTAAAATACCAGTCCGTTCACTCTAAGGTAATACTCCAAGTTGTAAGTGAAGAGGATTAGGTCAGTTTGCTTGTGAGAAGAATGCCAAAAGGATGCAGCACGGCACGTTTGGCTCAGATGTTGTGACCATTTTCAGATGACAAATTATGTGAATTTTTAAACATTGGACAAAGTATGGGTCAAAATCAAAGTGAAGAAGAAGAGGAAGTGGAACTTGCTGATATCCAGCCTCTTTACACAGTGTTCATGAATGTGTGCCCAAGTGGAGCCCTTCATCTTCATGAATTCCGCAAGATCTTTGGAGTTCAGAGCACGTCAGAAGATGAGGCCTTGTACATGGAAACATTATTCAAATCCTTTGATACAAACAGGGTAAGCACAACTAAAAAATTTCAAGTATACAGTGCCAAAAATTATTTTCATATTCATTTTTGTCTAGAAAAAATATCGAATCATTCTTCAAACAAGACACAAGTAGAAAATTGTAAGTCTTGTGTTCAGAAGATCTGAAGTCTTGTTTTTATATGATTAAAACAAGAAAGTATTTGCCAAAATGTGGAAAAAATAAGCTTGTTTTCCTTTTTTATTTTTGTGTAATACCTTTCTTAAAAAAAAGTATTTTTTTTAATGTGTTTGATTTTAAGAAAACATCCTCCTGATATATGTCTTTTTGCTTTGTGTATCTTGTTTCAAATGTGTTTAGATAATTTTTATGTAAAAAAAAAAACATGGACAAAACTACTGGATAAGAAAATGTGTTCAGTGTACTAAAGGTCTGCTATTTAAGATCCTTTATTCTTCATGCAAGGATTTCTCATTTACTCAAGAGAATATTGAAAACTGATTGCGAAGCAGCAATTGATATGTATAAGCTGTGATTATGTACATATTTTATCAGCTCATCAACTGCCTCATTCGTGTCCATTTGCAGGATAATGTAATAGACTTTATGGAATTTGTAGCAGCCGTCCACCTGGTTCTGAGAGGAAAACTGGAGGACAGATTGAAGTGGTCTTTTAAAGTTTATGACAGAGATGAAAATGGAAAGTTGGACCGGCAAGAGGTCAAGCATATTATAAGGGTAAGATTTGAATCACGTTCTCACAATATTTCACCTCTAATGTCTTCTTTAATTTATGCATTGCCTCTCCTCACATATTTCTTCTTGGTTCCAGGTAATTTGCAAACTCAAGAAAAAAGACATAGGCATGGCACCCAGTGAAATTTGTGACAGAATATTTGAACTTGTGGATGAAAATAAAGATGGTAAGTGGCTCATTATGCTATTTTATGTGTCTAATTTTCTGGAGAAAATAAAATGAACACTGGGGGGCAAAAGTATGGAATAATGTACAGATTTTGCTGTTTTGGAAGGAAAAAGGTACTTTAATTCACAAAAGAGGCATTCAACTGATTACAAAGTATAGTCAGGACATTACTGATGTAAAGAACAGCACCATCACTATTTGAAAAAAAGTAATTTTTGATAAAATCTAGACAGTCCCCATTTCCAGCAGCCATCACTCGAACACCTTATTCTTGAATAATCATGCTAAACTGCTAATTTGGTACTAGAAAATCACTTGCCATTATATCAAACACAGTTGAAAGCTATTTGGTTTGTTAAATGAAGCTAAACATTATCTTTGTGCTTGTTTTTGAGTTATATTTGAGAATAGACTGGCATGTCTTAAGGTCAATATTAGGTCAAACATGTCCAAAAGAAATAGCTTTTTCTAGAAACTCATCAGTCAATCATTGTTTTGAGGAATGAAGGATATACGATGCTTGAAACTGTCAAAAAACTGAAGATTTCAAACAAAGGTGTAAACTACAGTCTTTAAAGACAAAGGACAACTGGCTCTAACAAGAGGATAAGTACATCAGAGTCTCTCTTTGTGGGATCAGCTAGACTGTAAGGTGCGTGAGAAGTGCCCCGACGAGATAGCAACATCTATGGCAAGTGCTACAGGAAGCGTGGGGTGAAATGTCACCTGGGTATCTGGACAAACTGACTGCTAGAATGCCAAGGATCTGTAAAGCTTTTTTTTTTTTTTTTATGATTTTTTTCAAATCGTAATAGTCATTTTTCATGTTATTAATGTCCTGACTCTACATTGTGATCAGTTGAATGCCACTTTGGTGAATAAAAGTACCAATTTCTTTCCATAAGAGCAAAATCTGTACACTGGGGGCCAAAAGTTTGGAATAGTGTACATACACTACCAGTCAAAAGTTATGACACCCTTGAATCAATTTACATGTAGGCCTATGGCTTGGTTCACACAGTTAGTTTTTGGAATTGACTTCTGTATTTACTAACAAGTGTGAGTCCTGAAATGTCATGTTCATACAACAGCTTACAGTAGTAGTTTGAATACTGTCTGCATGGAACGAACAATTGAAGTCACAACCGTATTCTAACAGCTGTAACCATAGTGACAGTGACTAAAAGATGGTGACGTCCATAACACCGCTGTGTCTTCCACATTTGCTGCCACGTTATTAAATAAATAAATCCAATCAAGGCGCAAGTTCATCCATCTCCAACTGCACTTGGGTTCTTCACTACATCGTCATCGTCTGCCTGTCATTGGTAACAGTGTTACAAAATACATGACTGAATATGAACCAAGAAGTTCAGCTCCTGCACCTCCATTAGAGGAATCACCTCCATTAGAGGAATTTGAGGAGTTTGCTACATGCTGGACTTGAATGATATTGCCCTCATGGACTGTTTCTGTTTTGGGCTGAATGAACTGGTCTCCTCCTTGATGCCTGATGGTCAGATTACCCTCAATCTGGCTCAATACTTGAATTTAGCCCTACATCTGAGCAGTTAATTTTTCACTGTAGGAGTGGCTGATGAGGAACTAAATACTCCTACATTGACTGCCATATCAGAGCCGTCCACCATCACAGCCACCAAGCCTGAGTTCCACATCATGTTCCCCGAGCCAGGGTCCCACATGAAGGTCGCCGAGTCAGGATCCCACGTCATGGTCACCAAGCCAGGGTCCCACGTCATGGTCACCAAGCCAGGGTCCCACGTCATGGTCACCGAGCCAGAGTGTCACGTCATGGTCGCAGAGCTTGCGCCACCTTCTGCCCTGGATCCTGAGTCTGCTCCATACCATGTCACAGCCAAGCCTCTGTCTGCTCCATGCTATTTCACAGCCATGCCTGAGTCTTCTCCATGTCATGTTTCAGTCTGCTCCATGCCATGCCACAGGTTTGCCTCTGCTCCATGAGCCAACAGCCACACCTACCATGGCCCACGAGCCAAAGCCCAAGCCTGCCACGGCCAACGAGCCAGCGTTACAAGCCTCGTCCTGCCCAGAGCCAGCTTTGCAAGTCTCATCCATCCCAGAGCCTGCTCTCATTGGGCTATTAGACCTGGAGTTGGTTCCCGCCCTTGTGCCCACCCTGAGTTCTTCGGATCAGCCTGTTCCCTCCAAGTCACCGGCTCGATCATCGCCCCGTGACATCTCAGACAAAGGGATCTTCAGACACTGCCTTGGTCCTCAGCCCCACCGGTTCCGCCTCAGACATCTGATCCAAGCTCTGCCTTGGTCCTCCGAACCTCCAGCGCTGCCTTGATACTTTGATCCACCGGCTCCACCCTGGCCCTTTGAGCCTTTGGCTACTTTCCGGGCTCCAAGTTCTCCAGTTTTCATGTGTCTTATTTTCATTGGTTCATTGTTTGATTATCTTGTTTATTAGTCTTGTCTTTTCATTGGTTCATGTATTAGTAGTCTAGTCACGTCAAGTCAAGTCAAGCCGTTTATGTTTGTTTTGTTTTGTATTCATCTTTTTGGATTTCACAATGTAAATAAACTGCACTTGGGTTCTTCACTACATTGTCATCGTCTGTCTGTCATTGCCAACATCGTTACAGTAAGTTACAACTTAGCCTAGTTGTGGTGTAAATGGGCACTAAGTCACAGTTTACGTACTAATAAATATTTGAGCGTTGCACTATTAAAGATGCACTCTTGGTGCACTTTTTGTCTATTCTGTGGGTGGGCTGAAAAAGTTTAATATTTGTATACAGCCCTGGCTCTGTAAATGGGACAAAAACAAAGAGGATCATACTGATCCACACAACAATACTCTAGCCAATCAGCAACAGGGGTTAGTTCTTGTGCATGCACAGGATGGGGGGTGGGGGCAGAGCAAGAGAGAAATTCATTAGAAGAGAGACGGCAAATCTGGCTGATGCTAACATTCTAAAATCCAAGGAGGACAAACGTCTGAGAAACAGACTAAGAGAAAAAGGTACGACGAATATAAATTAAAAAAGAAGGATTATGTCGAGGGCTAGGAGCCGTGTCAACATCGCCGTGGCTTTTCAGCAGTGGAGAGACCTCCGAGAGGTAAAAGGAATGCGTTGAGTGCACCTTTAAACTTAGGTGGAACGCAACACTATGTCTAAACTAAATATTTATGGAATCTTCCGACTAGGAGTAATGGTTGGAATAAAAAATCAGACTGATATTTTATGACATCAATGAACTCATGACTGTGTGACGGGCTTCAATCCTTTCGACATACAGTATGATGTTGACATTTACTGTGACGAGGCAGGCAAAGAATGGGGATCTAAGTGCAGCTTTAATAAAACAAAAGATAATCAAGGTAACTCAGAATATAACCAGGCACAGAGCATGACAACACATGTGAGAACTGACAAACTAACTGGGGGAAACAAGGGTTTAAATATACAAGGAACAAGGAACACCTATGGAAACAATCAGGGGAAAACCAATCATGAAATTAAACTGAAATGAAATTACAAAGGACTACAAAAACAGGAAACAGGAACTAAACAAGAATGTCAACATAAAAAGCACAAAAACATAAGAAACAGGTAATATGTGACATTTACACTTGTTTACAAATTTATGAGAGAGAGAAAAAAATTACTTTTAAGTGACTCTTCAGCAGGAAACCATTCCAATGGTGCATTTTTTAGAGTGCGTCGCCCGGTGTCAAGTTTCAACACATTCCTCCCATTTTCTCCCAATTTGGAATTTAAGTCCTCATGGTCATGTAGTGTTTCGCCTCAATCTGGGTGGTGAAGGATGAATCCCAGCTGCCTCCGCGTCTGAGACCTCCGCGTCTGATTGTCCTTTGTTTTTTTTCTGCAGTGTATTTTACTAAATGCTGCCAATCAAGAATAATATGCCAATAAATAACAATACTGTATACAAATCCACCATTTGGACTTGGTATTGGTTTAGCTTGGAAAAGTGCGGGGGACACCTTTTTAAAGGGTGATTTTTTTGTTCCCCCACGGCTCCGGCTGCTACACCCTTGAACGAGACACACACGCGCACATTGCAGCATCTCTCTCACTCTACCTTACATAACTAACAACTAATTGTCCAGTATGGTTCCAATCACAGCACAAGAGTGCCAACAATGCGGTTGTGAGACTTGAAAATTTGCGGATGTCAGTTCGGTTATAGAATGTGGTTGTCACACCCATATAACTGTCTTTTGTGTCAACGTAAACATATTAAGCACTCAAAACAAATCTGACAACCGTATTCTGCTGCTGTGTGAGCATGGCCTAGGTTTCTCGAGATGAGACCTTTTAATATCGAGGGTTATTCTTAATGCTTAAAATTAGTTAAGCAGAGAAATTTTAATTGGGCATTTATTTATACTGTATATGTGTGTGTGTGTGTGTGTGTGTGGGTGTGTGTGTGTGTTTATATAAATAAATATATATGCAAAATACAAAATAAACAATATCTAATGGAAAACAGCTAAAGGTATAAGACAACACAAAGCAGAGCATGAGATAACCAATCAAATTGCTGTTAATCAAACAAGTGATCTTTAACTTTTTAATGTTTTTTTATTATATAATATCAGAATACTTTGAGCAAGCAGCCTAAATATGCGTTGGCTTAGACTGATGCTGTAATTAGCATCTGAGACAGGGACAGTGTGAAGGGAGCCTGAAAGAATTCATTAAAGGTTGTCTTTCCTCATCTTCCACAGGTCAAATATCCCTGTCAGAGTTCATGGAAGGTGCACAGAAAGATGCCTGGATTTTGGACTTACTCACATTGGATACCAATGCACGTGGATGGTTCAGGGAAAACTGGGGGAAAAAAACATGAATTTTCAATCTAAAATTGGGTCAAAATCCGGTTGCCCTTTTGCAATCTTCTAAATGCTGGGGTCTGCCAACTGGAGAGACCTTGTACGGAGGTCAGAAAATATTTGTCTTCTGTCACAAGGTTGCATGTGTCTCAGTGCATAGTGATCATGTTGAACACTGATGTGCAACCAGTCTGAATGTGTTAAAGCAGAATTGTCTATTGTCACAGTGTTGTGCTGGCTTTAAGAAGATGAATATTTTTTTTATGACTGATGGATCTGATGAATATAATCATGCCAAACTGGATTAAGGATTTTGCAGAGCTCTGAGGAATGCACAAGCAGCATGGACTCAATGACTGACACAATCAAGAGGCAAAAACCTATGTTGAAATGTGTGTTCTGTTCAAAGAAGGGACTATAATTATTATTTGTTCTGTAATCAACTTTAATATTTAATGCATATATAATAATTTTTCATTTATTTCATTTTTAGCAATTAATGTAACAATCAAACTGTGTTCAGGCCTGCACATTTGGACTTGCAGTGGCACTTTTGGTGACATGTATTATTTTTTAATTATTTATAATGAATGAATGATAATGTTACAGTGAGGCAATTACAATAGAAGTGAATGGGGCTAATCTTTGGAGGGTTTATAGTCAGAAATGTGAAGCTTAGAATTTTACAAGACGTTAATTCATCAATAAATCCATTCCTATCAAACAACTGACAATATATTTTTTTTTTATATGAATGTATTTCAATTAATTTGTAATATATTCAAAATAATTTACATTTAACTATTAATTAAGTTTTAATTAAGCTTTCAATTTATTGCCAGCCAGTAATTGCAAGACAACATATTCTGAAAGCTCAGAGCTTGGATAATACATACCGGTAACTGTTAGAAATAAGAGCCATAATCAAACACATTCTGCAGGAAACAGCCTGGAGCCGGATAGAAAACTGTACATCTATAATTCATGTCTGCATGAGTCCACATATGCCGTGGTTGCAGGACATGTGACACATAAAGCCATGCATGTATATGTATCATGTACGAAAATACACCTTATTTTTCCATGATTTATCATTATGAATTCGAAGACAGAGTTACACCAGCATGGTGCCTCCTAGTATGCTCAGTTTTCACAGATGGTGCTTAGCAACAAACTATTCTTAACAGTGGCATGATTCAAACCATGTTACTTTTTTCATGCTTAAGCCTAAGTGGAGCTCATCCCCTGGCTGAACCACAATTAACCCCTGTAAATCATCCAAGTACCCTTTTTTGGGACCTTGAGCGAGAGTCAAGGCATTGCATTTCATCAAATACATTTTTGACATTTTCCTTTATTCCTTTTTTGTTTTTAAATGACCTGTTTTAAATGACAGGTTTCCCCAAACATATAATCCCTGTAATTAACAGTTAACACACTTAACATGCAGTGAGTAACCAGATCTACGGATTAGCGTCTTGTAAGAATACCCGATTGACTGATCAGTCAATGTACTGTATAATAGGGGCTATTAGACTATTTTTATTTTTCGTCTGTATATATTAAAGCAATCCAAGTCAAAAATGATTATTTTTACCACATCATTACTGAGTATTTCTGAGTGTGTGAATTTCTAGTTGTTGTTTTTTTGTTTGTTTTGGTAATGGATTAATCAAATGTAACTAGCCTTAGTCCTACTTGTAACTGTCCTTACTGGGGGCACAGGTTGGCAAATTCCTTCACTTAAAGTGTCCCTTTTTTATATATATATAGGGCCAACATGAATACAAAGATCCCATGTTAATATGTTTGTTTAAATCTTTTAATTATAATTTGTATTATTCTATTTAACTAACATAATCAAACAGATAGAGTAGAATCAAATGAACAGAACAAAACAATCAAATAAAAAAATGGAATAAAACCATTAAATTAGTTACAGGTGCAGTATGGTAGATTCAGAAACCCTTGTCATTAATGACACCTGTAGCCGTTAAGTGAACTGCAGTCTGCTACCTGTTGCTTGTGCTCGCGCTCATGCACACACTCCATAGGCACGCGAGCGAGCGAGCATCGGACAAAACAATGACGTAATGTACAAAGAGACAACGTGATTCACCGGCATCATGCTGGCAGATGAGGTAACATAATTAAAATTTCACAGATATTATTTTTTACTACAAACTTTGAGACTGTATATTATATTTGACTCTGCAGTGCTGGAACAGGGCTAAAACAAAGTGTGGATATAGTTCTGTCTATGCAAGACTGTAATTTGAAGTAATCACTTTTCTTTGCATGATACATTGACTGCATTTAAACGATAGTCTATGTCGACGTTAGCTAGCTAGCCTGTTTTATCAATAGCTGTTAGCTAAATTTGGTGGATGATGACCGTAGCTGTTTATAAAATAGAAGTTACATTATAAATATGTTGACACAGTTCAATATTGATGTGATTCCATCACAACTGACATTTTGATATATCAAGGCACTATTGTTTTATAATAATAGAATGTATATATTTTCTGTATAACCACATTGCGTTTCACTAATGAATGGAGCTTTTTGCATTATCTTGAATATTGTCTAGCATTCATTTAATGTGTTATTGTAGTTTAGTTAAAATTACACAGATCAATCCTTATGGCACTATATTTCACATGCTTTGCAGTTATGTAAGCTTAACTGTCCAATAAGAAGACCGCCAGTTCAGGGTCGGTTTGATACCCAAATCCGAATGAAGGTCCCTCCAGGAATCAAATGCCCTGCCGATGTTCACTCAAGTTTTCACTCGACCATGATCATGTTCTCGCTTAGCCAGACTGGATTCAAAATCCATCTTTCTTGTAAATGTTAGCCTATGCTTATGATGGAGTGGTATTGGAGCAAAGGAAATGCTGATGTCCTGACTTTCAGAGAGAAAAATAAAATGCTCCTCTGTGGTGGGAAAATTTTGCCGTTTCACTTCTATTTCGCAACACTCACGTAACTTGAGTCACGTTCACTGATCGGGACGATTGGGACCACAGTCTGCTATGATGTATATCTTGTAGTCTGACATAATGTCACACAGTGTGCAATGGCGATATCAATGCATTCATATCGTACAGTCTGACAAGCAACAATCGTAAAGGACTATTATAAATCGTACAGTGTGCACCCACCTTTACATTTACACATTTGGCAGACGTTTTTATCCAAAGTGACTTACAGTGCACTTATTTCAGGGACAATCCCCCGGAGCAACCTGGAGTTGATTGCCTTGCTCAAGGACACAATGGTGGTGGCTGTGGAGATCAAACCAGCGACCTTCTGATTAACAGTTGTGTGCATTAGCCCACTGTGCCACCACCACTCATTTACTAGGAGTTTGTGTAGGAGTTGGTGTTCTGCTGGGAGCTGGACGTTTGCTGGATTCCATCTCTAACCTAGTGTTGCTGTTTGTTGTTGCTGTTGAATAGCAGAAGAGACGCATTGAGGCAAGGCTCTCAAGAGCGTGCATAAACGTCACATCCTTTGGATTTTCACGGCAAAAACAACCCGCTCCCTTTGCATAATAATCAATCTACAGGATTTAATAGGCAACCTAGGAAGTCCGGGAAGGGCATATTTTTTAAGTTGAGTTACAAGCCGTTCACACATTGGCAAAAAAAAAAAAAAGGCGAATATTACATGAATATTGTTACAAATTGCACCTTTAAATAGTTGTGTTATATTATGTATAATGTGTTAGTTCACATTTCATTACCTAATGTTAACATATACAGCTTTTAATTTGAAACATTTATTATTATGTGTGTAGAAATTAATGTTAACCAACATTATTAAATGCTTAGAAGAGTACACTGTTAGATCATTTTAACTAATAAAACCTTATTATAAAGAATTTCCAAGTTTGGAGTTTAATTCTTTCCTTCCATCGGACTGGCACTTTAGAAAACATAAAATACAATCAAATCCTTTTTAATGGACTACTCTAATACAAATACTTTCATACAGAGCAAATGCAAAAAACATTTATAACAATTTTTGACCTGTGATTAAATTATGTAGTTCTGCCCATTTAAGCTGGGAGGTTAGAGTCCTTAGCTAAACCTATTACATAATGATCTAAAGATGAATGGATGCAGAAGAACCTCCCCCAACTCCTTACTGGTTTCTCACACCACACTGAGATCAATAAAACATGGTCTTGCTGTGGTTTGACCTATTTACCAGTTTTCACTTCAGCAATCTAAATTCACATAACCAAACGTAGAGACAACCCAATAAAACGAATATAGGTTGTTGTATCATATTGTCTCATATTCGTTATTCTTGAAGGATGAAACAAAATGTCATTTTTAAAAAGTATTTTTGCATCAGAGTGCTTAAAACACCCAAGATATCTTTCAAACAGCATTCTAAAGCAGTTCCTGGCAGTGTATTCAAAATTCATGTAGTTTCCTGGCCCTCCATAACAAGAGCATTAAAATTCTCCCTGACATAGTTCTCCCAGTTACTGGGAAGATGTTATACAGTGTGCAGAGGTGTGGGGTTTTATAGATACTGTTAAAAGATTCAACACACAAAAACTTTCAGAATACAGCAAACAGTGCAATAACCGAATATAATTAACATAATACTGAATACTGCACAGTATATGCTGTATACTGTCTACTATATAAGAAAACCAAATGAGAAACAGAACGTATTATGTAACAGTAAACGTTTCCAACTGTGGAATGCTACACTGTTGTCCAACATGATCACACCCTGACATCGACCTCATCCTGCAGAGTTACTGCATGACAATCCCTTTCCTGTGGCGCTACTGATAGCACACTGCACGAGCAGCCTCGGAGACATGAGTTTTGAATCTGTGAAAACCAGGAAGTAATTGTGTTCACCTTGCATTCACGATGAGCGAAAAATTAACTTTTTTTTGGCACCACTCTGTGGACATTTCACCCAGAAACTGTTCACACATGCCTATACTTTATACAACACTTCCAGCTTCGACCACAAGGGGTGTTGGTTCAAATTTCGGTAAGCACAGACTGATTTCAGGTGTGCCTCGATCTGCAAAAGTCTCGTGAAAGGTGCATTTGCTGATGCTGAGGTTAAAAAAAGAAAAGAAAATAGTCTCAACTGACAGAATTGCGTGTGTTCCCAAATGATTGATGCTTTACATTAGGGCTGTCACATTTCCCTATCAAACAGTCATCAAATGACAGTTTCAGCCTCCCTAGCAACAGTGACACATTCTAAGCACCACACAGAGGAGCCAGGGTCTTTCTAATGAATAAAAACAAACAAACATAATTGTATGGGGTGTTCATATTCAAAGACTTGTATCGCTGCTAAATGTGACCAGCCTTTTGCTGTTCTGTTGCTATTGCATTTGTCTCATTCTCATAGCTGAAATTCCTCCTCGCTAAACATAGATGCAGTTTCTCCATTCTCAATGCTATGCAATGGTGTATAATGGGAGGGAGTTCAGCAAGAGTTACTCTTTGTAGCTTAGAATACTTAGAAGAAGGGACAGTTCTCTCAAAAATACAAATTCTGTCCTCATGTACTCACCCTCATGTTTTTTCAAAAGTAGCTGATATACCTCCCCTTATTTGAACTTGAAGTCTATAGCATGTATGACAAAAAACACATTTTCAGTAATGCACTTACAATGGAAGTCAATGGGGCACTTGTTGAGCTGTTGCTGCCACAAAGACTTCCATTGTTTTACATGACTTCTGTCATGCCACAGATGCAATCGATTGAGTTTAACTTGTGTTTCACCTGGAATATTCCTTTAAAATCAGAGATATTAGTATCAAAGATGATTAAAAATATTTGAGTCTGTGTGTGTGTGTGTGTGTGTGTGTGTGTGTGTGTGTAAGTAAGTGTCTCTTTTACCATCTACAGTCAATGCTTGTGGATCTGTCAATGAGTCA
Source organism: Moxostoma hubbsi (assembly GCA_032164185.1). Lineage (NCBI taxonomy): Eukaryota > Metazoa > Chordata > Actinopteri > Cypriniformes > Catostomidae > Moxostoma > Moxostoma hubbsi. The sequence goes on from JAVLUX010000040.1 coordinate 10,220,300, forward strand.
CTATCAGTATGTAAGGCCAGGTGGCAGGCTGCCACTATAGTGTATTACTGGGTGGCCTCCAATTGACACGTGGCCAAACTGCAGGCCACTGGAGAGTCAAATGAGGGAGATTTTGGATTATCTCAGTGTGAGCTCGAGAATGTGAATAGCCAGCTGCCCTTGAGAAAGTAAACTTTGAGCTAACATTTGACCGTAGGCACCAACACAAGTGATCCAATGGTTTTGTTATTGCTGTGACCTCGTATGGAGGCCTTTTGAGTTATTTTAAGTATGTATCATTGTCAAAGGAATAGTTCAACCAATAATGAAAACTCACCCTTATGCTGCTTTATATGAGAAATGTAAAGAATCTCTGCATGGCTTTTTTACTAAATAATGAAACTAAATGGTGACTCGGGTCAGTCAAGCTTCAAAAAGGGCAATACAAATTTTGTTCTGTTGGTGGATTTTTTTTCCCCTTTTTGTAGCTTGACAGTCCCGCATTATTTTTCACTTTTATTATTAAACCAAAAAGCTATGTAAATATTGTTAAAAAAAACAAAAACATGTTTTGTGTTCCACAGAAGTCGGAAAGTCATACAGGTTTGGAGAGACAACAGGATGAGTAAATAATGACAGAATTTTCCATTTTGGGTGAACTTTTCCTTTAAACCCATACAACTGAAAGACCACCCACACAGACATTAGCCTAACAAACATTGCAAAGTGTCCCACATTGTCAGTTTCTAGGAGGGCCTGATTTTCTTTTAGGAAGAGACACTGCTAATCATTCCTCATTTGGTAGGTTTAGGTTCCCTGCATAAAGTCCACACCCATATGTGGCGGCAATGTGAATTTCCTTTGAAGGCCAGCTAGAAGTTCTTCACAAGCAATGGATAACAGACAACAGACAAATGGTCATTCGTCCATTATGACCAATGCATGGCATCTTATTTATAGCGGGCACTGGGATGCCATTCTCTCCTAGTGAACCAGCCACCTCTCTTTCCAACAATAGTTCTTACTGTCCTTGAGAGCCATAAATTATCTTCTAATATTAAATGCAACTGTCTGTCTGTCGACTGCCTCCATTGTGAAACCTGTTCCAACACCCCATCTTCACATGGGACGGCCCACCTTGGTGTGATGCAGGGTTGTAATGTCTCCTAAAAAGGCTTGAGGTTCTGAAGCCGTGGTGACACATCTCCTGTTGGGATGTATATAAATATGGGAAGCAGGTGAAGTGGTTGCTCACTCTCTACTTTTCAACCGCTCTTGAGGGAGCAAGTTTTTCAGGCCTCTTGTGCAAGCTCTCCTGGGTGAGTCTACCACAATGGATCTTTACTGGTTCAAAGGTTTGTTGGACTACTGCAGACAATGCAGCTGAGCTTGGTGGCTGAATATATTTAATTTAGGGGTTTTCGACTTTATTTATAGGAAAGTAGATTGTAAACTGGAAAGTAGGGCTGAAAGAGGGGTGAGGGGTTTGGGACAAGACCCAGATTGGACTCGAACCTGGGCCCTTGTGAACCAACAGCTCAGAAAAATAATGTGACCATTGTAGAAAGAGGAACTGTGGTAGTGGTGTAGCTGTACCGCAAGTATTTAAGAGTATGAGAAGCATCTAAATCTATTTTTGTGTTTGCCTAAAGATGACAGATATGTATCAAATAATAATAAGCAATATGTATTGTTTATAGCACATTTCAAGACTGCTTCATTGGGATGGTAGGACTGAAAAGCTCTTTTGAGCAAAGAAGATGAATCGTTAAAGGTTTAGTTTAGGTTTTCTGAGAACTACACAAAATCAACAGTCAAAGAAAAAAGTAATTTATTGAGCATGAGAAACTACTTCTGGTTTGTGATGAAAGTGTCATGTTTTCATTCTCTCTGTGTGTACGTGTGTGTGTGTGTGTGTGTGTGTGTGTGTGTGTGTGTGGGTGCGTGCCATTTGTGTTAATGGAAAAAATAAAACACCAGCTGTCTAAGCAAACATGTGTGACGAGGAAGAGACCACTGCTCTGGTGTGTGACAACGGCTCAGGTCTGGTGAAGGCTGGCTTTGCTGGTGATGACGCTCCCAGGGCTGTGTTTCCTTCTATTGTGGGCCGACCCCGTCATCAGGTGAGACCAGAAACCTTCATTCACACCATCTGCGGCTTAGTCTTAAGTGGTGTATCCACTCACTGGCCACAGTAAAAGACTTCTTATGTCAGTACTTAGGCTTGCACATATTTTTTGTCCTGTAAAGACAACACTCAACAAGCAAGTACTTTGCTATTGGTTAAAGCAGACATAAGCTTGATTTGAATATATCAAAGGGCTGTAAATGCTATTTCAATAAGTTATTTGATGGAAAGAAAATAGAATTAGTCAGAAAAATCAACTTGAAGGGATAGTTCACACATAATCATCATTTACTCACCCTCATGTTGTTTCAAACCTGTTTGAGTTTCTGTCCATGGACAGAATCTATTATGTCCTTTGTCCATGGAAAGTACAAAAGATGTTAGACATAATAACAGTCTTAAGGCCCTGGCACACTCACAGCGAATTGCTTCTTCATTCTTCGCTCTGAGCCAAAAAGAAGTTTGAAACAGCTGAGCAACAACATACTGTTTGCGCACATTCAGACACTGACCAGCTACTCTGCTTCCTGGTCTCTTTAATTAGGGTGTCATGGTCGGTATGGGTCAGAAAGACAGCTACGTAGGAGACGAGGCCCAGAGCAAGAGAGGCATCCTCACCCTCAAATATCCCATTGAGCATGGCATCATCACAAACTGGGATGATATGGAGAAGGTAGACCATCAAGTCATGTGCATTCACATGCAACCATACAATTTGAAAAGTAACACCAACTTGAACTTACAGTATATTGTATAGCAGCCTCTATATATAATGCAAAACTGTGCACTCAGATCTGGCACCACACCTTCTACAATGAGCTTCGTGTAGCCCCCGAGGAACACCCCGTCCTCCTCACTGAAGCTCCTCTTAACCCCAAGGCCAACAGGGAGAAGATGACCCAGGTAACCCCTTTTAAATTCCATTGCGTTCTATGCTAATTTACAGACTTCAGCTGACTTATACGTGCACTCAGTAATTTGTCATCTTGGACATGCTGTATGCTTACACTTTGGATACAGAATCAATCAAACAAAATAGTTTTTTTCTGTTACTGATAACACTGTAGAAATTCACTATTCAAAATCTTTGAAGAATAAAACAGAATTTATAATATTACTGGTATGACTGTAGTCTTCATCTCACTTGAGTGGTTATGATTTCATACATATGTTACAAAGTGACTATTAATTTCTTTGGAAGTAAAACTTTTTAAATGAGGAAAAAATTACTGTGTGCACCTTTAAGGCATATTATCACCATACATCGCAATTTCTAGCACATACAGCAAGGGCGTAGCAGCTGCACTCTTTAAAAAGATGATTTTTGTCCCCTACACTTTTCCAAGCTAAACCCATACCGAATCCAAATAGTGGATTTGTATGCAGTATTCTTTGCGTTTTGTTACTTTAGGAAAAGGGTGTTACTTTGAACATCCATCCAATCACAGGTGAATATCATGAGCCGAAACAGCCCTTACATAATAGGCCATCAGTCACACAGTCTAATCAAAGCTGCTCCATTAATTTCTACAAAGTTGCTTTCAACAATACTCATTTAACGTATGGACATTTTTGAAACTCATTATAATTATAATAAGACTATTTTTGTTGTCTTTTGATAAAAGTAATTCTCAGCAGCTCACAAACTTGAATCCCCCCCCTTTATATGCTGATATAAACATGAATGCATTACATGATGTCTGTATTAAAGATCTTTTGGCTGATATTTCACAGATCATGTTTGAGACCTTCAATGTACCAGCTATGTATGTGGCCATCCAGGCTGTGCTCTCCCTGTATGCCTCTGGCCGTACCACAGGTCTGTTGCCTACATCAAACGATTACATATAAAACACTAAGTATTAATATTTACTAAATGCTGTAAAAAAGGCGAAACTGTGTTTGATTACTTAAACGTTTTATGCCATGTTCCTCTCATGCAGGTATTGTGCTGGACGCTGGTGATGGTGTGACCCACAATGTTCCCGTATACGAGGGTTATGCCCTTCCCCATGCCATCATGAGACTGGACTTGGCTGGCAGAGACTTGACTGACTACCTAATGAAGATCCTGACTGAGAGAGGCTACTCATTCGTCACCACTGGTAACCCAGCTTGCACTATTCATTCACTCACATCAAATGCACATGATGAATAAAATGATTTATTGACAATAAGCGGCATATAATGTTAATTGCTTATTTCATACACCACAAGCTTAAAAAAAACTTTCGATTAGAGTGCTAATGTTTACCATTGAACTATTGTGGGTTCTTAATTAGCTAAGTAGCACCACCTCGTGGTGAACAGTAGCAACTGCTGATTCGTTTGTTTGATTCGTTAAAGTGAATCATACCAGCTACAGTTCCTGAATAATTGACATGCATTAATACATTTCTAACTCGTTCTTACAGCTGAGAGGGAGATTGTGCGCGACATTAAGGAGAAGTTGTGCTATGTGGCTCTTGACTTCGAGAATGAAATGGCCACTGCCGCTTCCTCCTCATCTCTGGAGAAGTCTTACGAGTTGCCCGATGGTCAGGTCATCACAATTGGTAACGAGAGGTTCCGCTGCCCCGAGACACTCTTCCAGCCTTCTTTCATTGGTCAGTTTCTTAATTGGTTGAATATGCATAGTTTATTCATTAAATCAGCTATATATATATATATATATATATATATATATATATATATATATATATATATATATATATATATATATATATATATATATATATATATATATATATATATATATATATATATATATATATCAAGCAGGACGTGTTCTATTCGTCAAGTAATCCTATTGGAATTACTCTCATAATTTGGAACTAATCCTAAAGGATAATAATGAGAATGCATTAGATTCCAACACAATACAAAACAATAGGATCAAATGTTCTTTGCAGAACATCACTGGGACTTTTAAGGAAATCTTTCAGGATTTGAAATCTCCTGGAGCTCTTTTGTGATTTCCTTTAACAGTAGCAAGACGTTGTACCACTAAGAGTACAGTTCTGATAAAGATTACTTAAAGGAATAGTTCACAAATTAAAATGTTCCCATCATTACTCACTCACTTGCCATCCCAGATGTTTATGACTTTCTTTCTTCTGCAGAACACAAAACAAAGATTTTAAGTAGAATATCTCAGCTCTGCTGGTCCATACAATGCAAGTGAATGGTGACCAAAATATGAAGCTCTTAAAAGCACACAAAGGCAGCATAAAAGTAATCCATTTAACTCCAGTAGTTAAATCCATATCTTGATAAGTGATATGATAGGTGTTGAGAAACTGTTGAGAAAGGTTTTTTTTATTCTTTCTACTATAAATACACATTTAAACGGTTCATTTATGCATGTTTAGAGTTATTCCTCTTCTGGCTTTGTGAAAGTAGATTTATAGTAAAAAAGGACTTAAATATTCAACTGTTTCTCACCCACACCTATCATATCACTTCTTTAATTGTTTAAACGATGGAGTCATATGAACTACTTTTATGCTGCCTTTATGTGCTTTTTGGAGATTTAAAGTTCTGGCCACCATTCACTTGCACTAGATGGACCAACAGAGCTGAGACATGCTTCTAAAAAACTTTGTTTGTGTTCAGCTGAAGAAAGAAAGGCATACACATCTGGGATGGCATAAGGGTGAGTAAAAGATAAGCAAATTTTGGCTGAACTATCCCTTTAAATAGGATTTATCGATTCACTAAATTAATTCATCCAATTGGTGGCTGAGACTCAAATGAGAAAAATAACATTTGTGAATTTCCTTTATCCAGTAAAATCATAATTGGAAGTTCCAATAGGTATCCATACTCATCATGTACCTTTACGATTTTATGATTAGGGTTTTTTTTTCAATGATAGACAAACTTAGAATATTCCTACATTATGACATATTTTCTTTAATTAAATATTCATTAAGGTTCTAGCTATTTTTAAATCCAGTGAACCACTAAGCACACACTCAAATTATACTCTTCCTTTTGAGCCATTGACAAGCTTTGGGACTCATTGATGAAAAATTCATGTATTAATAATTCTCAATCATTTGCACATCAGTCTATGTGTGGCAAACAATTACCCCCACCTTCAATGGGCATTGCAAAGCAGTCCCATTTTTTCCCCACAGAGAAAAATTAAAAAGACTACATTTTTCAGAGATTCCGCTAACATAGGACTGAACTCTTAGGAGAAGTGACAGGGTGACTGATCACATTTTGTCAGGAACTAATTAGGGAGTGCTTCAGTATTTTTCCGGGGGTGGGGGGAGTGAGGTTGTGGTTGTGGGTCTATTTATGGTGTAGAGAGTTCTTAGTCTTGACATTGCCCATCAATCACTGTTTTCTTATCCAATAGTACTGATAAAACATTGTCTAACTAGCATTTTTATTCCCTTTACGAAATCAACGTAATTATGTAATCAGTGCTACGGGGAAGGTATTGCATATGTATTGTATTTAAATTCAAATATGAAGCATGCATAATCCCATTAATCATTCTATTCATTGTAGGTATGGAGTCTGCTGGTATCCATGAGACCACTTACAACGGCATCATGAAGTGTGACATAGACATTCGTAAGGACTTGTACGCCAACAACGTACTGTCTGGTGGTACCACCATGTACCCTGGTATTGGTGACAGGATGCAAAAAGAGATCACAGCTTTGGCTCCCAGCACCATGAAGATCAAGGTACAGTTGTTTTGAATTTTGAGTTGCTTGTAAAGGTTTAGGATGAGAGTCTCTTTAAATCTAATTCACAAATCTCTATGGTAGTTTATGTAAAAATTATTCCACAGAGGTTACTTAAATGCTTTTCGTTGACCTCTGTAGATGATTGCCCCTCCTGAGCGTAAATACTCTGTCTGGATTGGCGGCTCCATCCTGGCCTCCCTCTCCACCTTTCAGCAGATGTGGATCAGCAAAGACGAGTACGAGGAGGCCGGACCCTCCATTGTCCACAGGAAGTGCTTCTAAATCCCTCCTCTCATTCTTCTCTGTCCTGGACTCTGCTCTTTTTCTTTGCACCATGCCTTGTGTTTGTTCTGCGGATGTCTTGTTTGATGTTTGTTTCAAGTTCCTCTGTAAAAAGAGTCACGTCTTCAGCCACAATAAATTGTTAAATAAATACATTTACATATTTTCAACAAATTTCACTTTGCATGTATAAGCACTTTTCAAATTCACTGTAGTGTGAACTCTGCAAAAACAACTTTCAAACAAGAACATTTCCTTTAGATGCAAAATAGTGTTTAAGTAGAAAATAATACTCGTTTTCAGAAAATGGATCTTGAATAAAAGGATGTAGTGTTTAATTTCTTGAGAAGTTAGATCATTTAAAAAAATATATAACTTTACTTGAAAAGCAAAATATTAAAGCGGTCATCACATACTCTTATTATATATATATATATATATATATATATATATATATATATATATATATATACAGTATATATATATATATATCTCACATCTCACATCTTCCTTTGTCTGTTTACTCTGGATGAAACACGGCTCTCCCAGCCATTGGCAGCAATGGAATGGAGCAGAACAGACACGTTTTTAAGAGTTGAGCTTGTACTGCACTTAAAATGCAGCGCAAAGTGCCGGAAACACATCAAAACGGTCAAAGACATCTGTCTACTGCATGTTTACATAGAACAACAATTAAAAATAGTGCAGATGGGTACAAAAACACATCTACAATGCGTTTATACTCAGCTAGCAAGGCGCAGAATGGGAGTCTCCTTTAAGAGTTATAACTTGACATTGCGCCATTTAAAAGTGGCGCAAGATGATTGATAATGGTCAAAGCTGTCTATTGCATGTTCATGGAGAAAAACTTTAAAAGTAGTCCCGATTGGTACAAGAAGGTGTCCTGTTTAAGTCTCCTTTGGTGTAAAGTAGGCCTATCTGTCTCGTTCTCTCCTCTTCACCTTTATGTCTGAGCATCAGTAGGCGAGCCAAGGGTGCGATGATGTAAAAGTAGGCGTTGATATCTCGCTGTAGAGGCAGTCATATGCTGATGTATTTATCTGTGTGATGTCACAAAGTAGGGAAAGGAGCCATTTTTGAAACTTGGTTTAAATAAATGGTCTTTTTGTATTGAGGAGGGTGTTTTGAGTTCTGAAACGTACAGTATGTTTTTGTAGTACAAAGAAATCGTATATGTCAATACCCCTTTAAGATATTAAGAGTCTTAATATATAAATGTTTTGCTTCTCAACTAAAATGATCTTTTATTAGAAAACAAGTCAATACTGATCAAGAAAGTGATTGTTTTTGCATTGCTCACGTCGAACTGCCTTTCTCCAGGCTGCAACACACCTTTCAGGTTTATAAACCATTCTTCACAAGTACCACAGGATGGCAGACTGCTGCTGTGATATTACCCATGAAAAAACACCATTGACAAAGTCTTAAAACTTACCGTTGAATTTATGTAAAATAACTTGCGTCCTACTTCCATTACTTAAAACACATTATAATGTAGTTTGATCGCCCATGGGTGTCTGAACCAAAATTACTGTTTTGTCTTGTGATAGCAGAGTTGATACTCTGCTCTGAGTGTTTTTGCTGGGATCATCAATAGCCCTAAATATATGATGATGATGATGATGATAAGAAAACAGGTCAGTTTAATGTAGGCCAAAGGCACAGCTGATTCTCTCTGGCAGAGCAACAGAACAGTACACTGTGTCTCACAGTTGAAGCCTACCAATCTAGGGCACAAATTCTGAGGTAAAGAATACTATTGCATTTGCTTCTAGAATTGACTCATAGATTTAAAAAAACAGGAACTTTTCTTTCAAGAACTTTGGATATATAATCCTCAAGTCCCTCAAGAACTATTATGTTTTTCTTTTATTTATTTTTTTTATTATTGAAAGAATTTGCAATCTAAATTTCTAAAATTAACCCAAAGTAGAAAACACCTACTTCAGTAATGTTTGAAACTCTGCCGACCTATGGAGACACATTGAAGTGTTTCTATCAGACATAACACTGATTTATGGAATGACACCATTTTCAATGGATAATTAAGGAATTTTTTTCTGGATGAAAAATAATTAGCTTCCATCAACAGTTTCCAAGCATTAGTCACCGCCTATATATTGTATGCTGGATGGTGCTTCACTCACCTTGGGTTCTAATTATTACAGAGACCAGTTTTGCAGATCTTGGATGATGTAATAGGGTGTAGAGTAGGAGAGGGTTAAAGAAGCCAGACTTATTACTGCAGACTGTTGCCCCAATTTTGACTGACAGAGAAGTCAAAGACAAATGAAGGTGGAGACATCTGGGAGGTTACAGTGATAAATGCATCTATAGACAACAAAAGAGAGGAACATAAATAGAAAGATAGAGAAGGGGAGAGATAGATACAGAGGGAAAGGGAAAGAAAGAAAGAAAGAAAGAAAGAAAGAAAGAAAGAAAGAAAGAAAGAGGAAAAAGCGATTGGCTCAGAGTCATTATGAAACCTATTCATGCTTATTAAACTCCTATTTCTCTGCTCCTTTCTTTTGCATACAAAGCAGCAGGTTCATGATTAGTGCAGAACATTGCAATCTTCTACAGTTTGGCTCAGGTTCAGAATTGGTGCTCAATCGCCCACTGCATAAACTATAGACTGAAACAGCGCATTGAACATATTGATAAAGAGAGCTTACTAATTCATCTCTTCCTTCACAGTGGATCATTCAATCAGAGACAAGGCAGATATCAGTACTGAGACTTTAGATTTTTCTGGTCCATATATAAATTCACTTTAGTGTGTACACTACACACACACACACACACAATTATAATAATATTCTTTTAATTAGTATAGTAAGTATAGTTTTCATTTTATTCCAAACCTGTTGGTCTTTCTTTCTTTCCTTCCTTCTTTCATGGAACACCAAAGGAGACAGAATTTAGCCTCAGTCACCATTGACTTTCTTTGTGGAAAAAAGATGTAATGAAAGTGAATGGTGACTGAGGCGAACATACTGCCTAAATGTCTGCATTTGTATTCCATGAATGAAAAAGTCACCAGGGTTTGGAATTTGAAATTGGAACATCAATAGGATGCAAAAGACAGAATTTTTATGTTTTGTGCAAACTATCCCTTTAAGTGTCTGTCTGTCTGTCTGTCTGTCTGTCTGTCTGTCTGTCTGTCTGTCTGTCTGTCTATCTATCTATCTATCTATCTATCTATCTATCTATCTATCTATCTATCTGTCTGTCTGTCTGTCTGTCTGTCTGTCTACATGTAGGCTACATTTAAATGCTGAAACACTGACTACAATAAGATTAAATATTAATTTGTTAAAAAACCTATAATTTAAAAACTATTTATACCCTCGTATATGTTGCAAAACAATTCCAGCGTTTTTGTCCCATATGCAGGTATGTTAGGGCACTGTGGCCCCGCCTGCAGAAGTAAACCCCTCTAGTGCTTGCTGTGCTGCTGGTCAGAAGAGCCCCTGATTCCAGCGCAAACGTTTCCCGCCTCCCCTGGCGTGTGCTGCGCGCGCGGGTCGATGTTGCGCATTTAACACTTTCCACATATGCGGAATACTACGTCCTTCCCCCCAAGAAGTGTTAAGGGGTTCCTCCCATCTCTGTTTGGACTACTCGACAAACCAAAGCGATTTTGTGGAAATTTGGATTCCTTTGGACAAAGGATAACGAGCCAAAGAAGGGGGGAAAGTGCGCTGGATGGTGTAAGGTACGCATCTTTCGTGTTTCTCTTCACCTATCTTTGTGCATGCAGTTTCCCCATTACCAGCTACAATGCTCCATGCAGATGTATTGACTTCAGGTGTGTCTAAAGCCATGAATTGGGAACTCCGAAGTTTGTATTGCTTGATAGAGCACCTGACGCGCTGTGATGCTGGAAATGATGCGAGACGGACAAGCTACAGGCAACTTGCGGAGTTTATATATCTCAGTACATATGCCGTTGACGTTTTAGTCATGCTGCACTGTTTCTGTTTGTACAATAAAACTGTTGTACATTATTCTGAATAATCAATAACCTTTTTACTGTGAGATTGATATTTTGGTTAGCCTACATTTAGCTTAATTATGGCGATCATTCTAGATACTCTAACCGTGAAAAAAAAAGTTTAGTTCCTCATTGGAGGCCTCAGTGTATGCAAATTTCTTTGTAATTTAGTGAGATTCAATTAAAAAAAATGACGTCACATTGCGCTCTTCTAAGGGGCAGTTCAGTCCGAACGCGCTCTCGCGCTAATAAAGCCAGGCGCAGCGCAACCAAGAAGGCAGGCCGTCTCGAGACTATTTTTTTGTGTTTTAAATTGAGTGTGTCTTCAGTTCAAAATAGTATTCAGTTAAACAACACTGCACTTACTTGACGCGGTGACTAATAAACTCGCGGCTCTCCTGCTCGAGACGCGCGCAACGTTCAAACACGTGTCTGCCTCGCGCGTGTTTGCATTAAAAACGTTTTAAAAAAAAAAACAACAACGCTGAAGGACGCAAGAACGAGTTCGGTGTGAACAGCCCCTTAGTTGGGTGACGCGTTAATTAAGTGTAAAGGATCTCTTTTTGTCCTCTCCAACAGCCTTATATCACATAAATCAAAGATGTGAAACCTTATCTGGTCAATAACATTGTTTTCTCTCATCCTTAGCCAATTTACAATGTCAAAAAGATACTTCAGGCTGAGATTTAGATCAACACATTTTCAGAAAGACTATTTTATAAGTGCTGTTTGTTGTGCAAAAAAGTAACTGAGTTTGCAGTGTTTGTTTTAGCTCATTATACTTTTTTTTTAAGCTGTAGATACCCCCTTAAAATGTGGTTGGTAAAATTCAAAGCTTAAATTCCCATTGGAACCTCCAGGAATTTTGACAATAATGTATGTGCCTCTTAAAAGAGTTTCTAGGTCAGCATTATTCAGACACACAAGATTATGCGCACATTCAGGTTTTCTCCCATCTACTTGCTTGGGTACTGCTGGTCTCTTGGGCTTTCCAACCTGCGACTCCATAGCAACGGAAAAGACTGATTCTAGTAGTGACACTTCTAAGGGTCGCCACAGCCACAATCCATTGTATCTCTTTAGATAAGTCTCTCGAGGATTTGGAAGACATCCTGACCTAAACCAACCAGTCAGTGTCCAGTACCTTTATCTATGTGTTCAGCATTTGAAAAAGCTTTGTTCGGGTTTCAGTACGTTTGTTTTGGGTCTTGTTGCTTTGATATGAAGCAGTATCTTTAAGAAGACAATAATTCTCCAGTTATCTACAGAAACTATTTTAATAAGGCTAAGTTTGAGGCTACAGTCAGGGGATGCCAGATACAGTAACTGAGAAGACAGCCTGGAAATTCACTAGAGTGCTTTGGCTTTCAACTTGACGTACATTGACAGTTCAGTTCAGCAAATTCTGCCTTTGCAGCGAGCCCGGCACTGTAGCTTTCTCAGCCTACTGTGCTTAAACAAGGTGTCGCAACCACAACACAGCAATCGGAAGAAGTGATTTTGCCCTCAAGTGTCTAAATACACACATCAATGCTCTCTTTTCTTTGGAAAACCATTCATTGGGGCTTTTGACGTTCAGAACACAATGCATTTGATTGCTGTTATGATAAAAGATATCAGCCAAATTAGCACCAGAAAACGGTAATTAGGAGACACACAACATTATCAGCATTGTGAGGCATCTTCAGTGTGCGGTCAAAGAATCTGCTTGTATTGCAAATGAAAGCCACAGCTGTATGGATGTAGATCTATCCAGACCATTACAAGGATGGGGTTGGAAGCTCTGTGTTATCGTGTCTCCCACAGAGATAAGAAGTGGAGAAGAGGATTTCAGAGACTGAATTTTTCTGCCATACACCATCCACTTTTAGCTTCTAAGTGATTTATGCACACAAGCAGGCTGAGCGGACACATGGCGGTACTCTTCGGGATCATGGACTGCAGAGCTGTGCCTGTCTGATTTATAGTGGCCCTTTGTCAAATTAATGGACATGAGTGCATTTATTTAATTAAGATGTAATGACTTCATTATTATAATATGTGTGCCGTTATTATGTACTATGAGTGATGAAATCATTACACGGAGCCTCTAAACTGATGTAGTTTTCTCCAGAGAGGGAATGGTTGAGTGGATGAATGAAATCAAAGATGAAAGCTGATTGGGGAAACAATATACTCCCTTTGTTTGTACCCTATTGACATGAGGTAAAGCACCGGTGGTCCACTGGGTGCAATAGTTGTTCCTGTATTGACTTGCGGATTCTGCAATGAGCTTAGATTGAATGCAGCCATGGGAGAGGTAAGGTGAAAGGTTTTGATATAAGTGGGCCTTGGTTCTCATTTATTTTTCATCAGTTTCACCTTGCTTGTTTATATCACCACTGTTCCGACAGCTCTGTGGTTGCAGCAAGAATCGCTTTGCTGTATTCCTACTAGTCTTGCACCACTGTATACCTGAGCACCAGCCTTGCCCTATTTTACAGCTGTGCCGTGTTTCTGTTAAGTCACCTGGGGTAAGGCAAGTGGACGCAGATCCAGGCCAGCCCGTCCTCCTCCTTGCTGTCCCTGGCTCTCTTTCTCTCTTTTCGCCTCTATATGCCACCCTTCCTCCCTGTCTCCTACTCTGTCTTACTCTCTTTTGGACTGTCTATCTGATGTGTTTCTGAGTCCCATAGCTCTGTTTCCACAGCTGTGTATTACTTGGTGGCCCAGATGAAACCAATACTAGAGTTACCTTTCTCCTCTCAGCAAAATAACAAAGGTGCATCTATGTGCACTTTGGGATGGACTTCAAAGACTTTGTCTTTAATCTCACATTTCATTCTAAATATGGTAGCACTTTTTTTTACAGGGAATTGTACAAAAATACAAAATAAGTAAATACAGAAGTACTCTTATTGTGGAATAAGCAGAGCCGGAGCTGACGCTCAGCTTAAGTAAAAACTTGCATGTCGAGCGTCTTTAAAAGAAACACCACGGTGTTAATGCAGTTATATATAAGCAAGTCATGTAAATAACTACAAACTCCGAAACTGGCATTTCTCTGTGCGGTCAGCTCCTCTTCTATGAGTTGCGCAAAGTGTCCCGATCTAAGGGGGGGGGAGATTGAAATTGCACCCGGCTGAGGTACACTCAAGCGCACGCTTAATGCAGCTATATTATAACATGATGGCAACTTATTGAATATATGAAGAAAATTGGCAATACGCAGCTTTATTAATAAGAGAGAGTTATGGAGATGAACTGAGAGTCTTTACCCCATTATACACTACAACAAAATACATTTTTGATTTGTTTTTGTTTTGGCTTGTTTTCCAATATAAATATCTAAAATTCCTTTAAAAATAACATACAGAATGTTGAATATAATATTAAAAATACAAATATTCTAAACTATCTAAACTCTTTAAAAAAAAGATGCATTCACCTGAGAAGCAGGATATAAGATATTTAGACATGCTTTTAGAGAACAGATCTTGAATATAAGTATATTTTGACTTTATTGCACTTTCAGAAGTGTAACCAAGTGAAAAAAATACATATATATACAAAATATACTTATATTTAAGATACATTCTCTTAAAGCCAGTCTAAATATCATATATGTTGCTTCTCAAGTAAATGTATCTTGTTTTAAGGATTTGTAGACAATTTTAAGTGGAAAACAAGACAAATACACTTGATAACAATAGGATTGTTTTGCAGTAAAATTTTTACTGAAATAAATGTAATAAAAAGTATTTTTTCCCCTTTAATTAAGTGAATGTCATTTAGAGGTATTTTTAAAAGATGACTTTGTCCTCTTTACTGTTAGCAAGCACGTTTAATACAACCTTTTAAGTCGGGACACAAGCTGAATAGTCATTTAACTAATTGTTGCAATAATCGCCCGAATAGTCGAATAATCATTCTAATAATCGTTAGATTAGTCGATTATCAAAATAATTGTTATTTGCAGCTCTAGATGGATATTTTATCAACCACATGCACAGAGCCAAGCCTCAACTCTAAACCTAACCATCAGTGGAGTAAAGATGTAATCTTAGAGAGGAAATGAAAACTCTAAATCATGCTCATGACTCATGACATTTCCTCTGGACTAGAACCAGTGTCTCAGAAGTGGCTTGCACAATGCGCTATCAGTTGCGCCACAAGAAAATTGAAACACATTTGAACTGATGCAAAAATGGGAGATGGGTTTGATTATTTTTCATCCTCCTACAACACCCTAATATTATGGTGGCAAGTTTTGCTTGGACAAGAGCCACTCACATTTTCTTCAGATACTGTTTAAATCTAGTTACTGCTCTTTTTCTGTCTGTGTTTTATTAGGATGGGATTTGGGTCGTCAAAATTGCTATATTGCGAAATTTGAAACCAAAAGCATTTGATGTATCATCCACAGCACTATGTTTCGATGAGAAATAAGTTGGCTATGAAATATTAATGGTTGTGCATTGGTTTAATGAAGGCTACAATATTGGATGCTTCTCTTAAAAAAAAAATTCTGTTTAAGGACAGGTTCAGCTCTTGGAACGCTTTCAGTTTTTCTGGTACTGTCCATGGTTCTTAAACAGCAAGTTTGACTGCCCTCAGGCAGGCTTTTGGAAGAGAGCAACCTAGTCTTCACTGCTACCACTGGTATAAAATGATTCTCTGACTATGTAGAACAGAAACTTCATACTGTTTTAGGAGATGTTCCTCGAGAAATCGCAGCTTGAAAAAAGTGTTTTCTGTTTTTTGTTCTTTATGAGAAGTTTTGTTGGGTTTGATTCCCTGTTGAATTGTTCTTGTATTTCTTTTTCCTTTGATGGGTACAGAATCAGTGTACGAAATAATGATAGAGGTGTATGACATGTTTTGCAGACAAAAACAATCCTCTAACCCATTATGACAGTTTGTAGCAGGTCTGCCATTTTTTAAAAGCGTAATAAATTTCTACACTTCCATTAACAATAACAATATAAACGTGTTTAGTAGTTGTCATGGCAACAGTGTTCGGAATGAATATTTTTGCATTACCATTTGCATTAATGAATAATTGCCATAATAAATAAGCACTGGGATGTGTGTTTATTGAAGTTAGCAAGGAATGGGCAAAACTTTAACTGATTAAATAAATTATGCTTCTAGGTCAGTGTGTGCTGTCCCCCCCATTCTTGAGAATTGTTACCATATTTAGGGATCTTACATCACTAAACTGAGCATAATTCCATGACAGTGCATATATTGTCTCTGAACCAATAATAATAAAACAAATTGTTACATTTTAATATATGCTTATATAATTAAATTTCAAATCTAATGTACAAAGAATGAAATGTAATTATAAAACATATAGCTCATTCTCTAAATTCTGACCGGATAAGCCACACTTGAAGCTGGTATCCCGCAATTGTTACCTCATTGAACTATTTTACTTGATGAAACCCATAAAAATGACTTGTGTTTGTGGAACCTAATTTGATAGGTAAATTTAGTCAAATTAAATAAACAATTGGATAAAACCAGTTAAATTAGATATTACCAATAAAAAAGTTTTTAGGGTGCCTCACAAAACTTTTTTACTGTGTAAAATGCAGATAAATGCACGCAGTTGACCACACATTCTATATAAATGCATTGCTTTGTTGCTTGGCAACCATAAACAGCCTACAGTTAGTCTAATGATCTGTTACTAACTATCTATTTAATATTGGTGTCTTTTATCATTAGCTAAAGGCCACTTAGCGTAAATTTCAGTCAGATTTGATGACATTGTGAATTTTACATTAGAATTGTGTTATTTACTTGATGTCACACGTGACAATGCTTCACATTAGAGGATGTTATTATTATGCATCGCATTATTGCATGCTTCTCTTATGCATGCATATAACCTTTGCAAGGTTGTTACTCTATTTTTTTGCTTTGAACTAGTTACAAGCAAATAATGTTTAATTAATTCCACAAGATGAAAGCATGCACTGTGCAGTTTATTTAAATACCCGCAGCTGGACAATATCACTTCACAGTGAACCATATATCACCCAGCACTTCAATGACATGGCTGTGAAAGGCCTTTATTGAGTGTCCGTGTGTTTATCTGCCAATAATCGAGTTATGTGTTAAATCTACTGGCAGCTTCTTAGCACTAAAGTGCATGTGGGTGCAATTTCCTCTCCACGCTGCAAGGTTTTAATTGGTGGTACCCTTCGAGCCAGAGTCGACAAATGTTTCCTGCCTCTTGGATCCCTGTCTTTGGCAGGTGATTGTAAAGGTCAGCGCGAAAACCTACATTTACAGCCATGATGAATGACGGGGCCATTTGACCGAGCCACTAGGGAGAGTGACACCAGTATGGCTGGTTTTCACAAACACGCTATTGCATGCGACATTTAGCTAGGGATCGTGTTTTGCTTCGGGTAAATTTACTTAAAGACTTAAAGGGATACTGTAGTTCACCCAAAAATGAAAATTCTCTCTTCATTTACTCACCCCGATGCCATCCCAAATGTGTTTGACTTTCTTTCTTCAGCAGAACACAAACAAAGTTTTTTTTTAAAATATCTCAGCTCTGTAGGTCCATACAATGCAAGTGAATGGTGACCAGACCTTTATAGCTCCAAAAAACACATAAAGGAAATATAAAAGTAATCCATACGACGTCTTTGTTTAAATCCATGTCTTCAAAAGTGATATGATAGGTGTGGGTGAGAAACAGATCAATACTTAATTCCTTTTTTACTAAACAGGTACTACATGTGACATTCAGATTTAAAAGTGAAGTGAAGGAATAGTTCATACGAAAATGAAAATTCTGACATTATTTACTCACCCTCATGTTGCGCCAAGAAAGCCACTTTTAGGTTAATTCCCCTCGAAATGTTTAAACACGGTGCCTCTGTTTGTTTGAGCACCCTGATCAGCAAAACACAGCAAAACTGGCTTAATCAATGGTATGAGTTTGGGGTAACCAATGGCAGATTGAAAGTGTGTTATTTATTTTTGAAATTTCTGTTTGGTGATGCTAGTGGTGCACTTAAGGCCCTTGAACATTTCGTACAAAATTAAAGAACTAACAGTTGTGACGTCATTTAGAACCCAATTTGGCCAAACCAAAGATGTTTTTGAGTTTGTTTTGGTGGTTCATAACAGCTTGCCAAGGCAAACATTTAGGAAAACTTCATTCCGGCTGCTAAACACCTTGTTACAGCTATTGGTCCACGTCATAAATAGGTGTGACCTGGAGCTCCATCTACTTTAAGGCCGACAACAAATTCATAACATAACAGCATGCAGAGTTATTATAGAATTGGTGCAAATTTACCTACTGTACATCTGAACAATCGTTCACGTAGATTTTCAAGATGTCATAAATTTTTTGTTTTAATTCTAAAGTTTACTCATACTTTAAGTAAATAAATCACATTTTAAGAATGTTTAGGCAATTTTACCTAAGAAAATAAGAAAAAAAATACTTGTCTTGAAAATATTTTTTTTTGCAGTGAACTGGTTGGAAAACGCATATTGAGTTACACATTAGACATAAGGTACACATAAGTAACACATATGTATTTGCTTAGGCACTTATTGAGTCTAAGCAGATGTTTAACACACAGAATTTCACTCTAGTACACCCAAATTTGCAATGACCATATCATACTGTTCATGTGTTGTACTTGCTATAGTTTACTTCCATGTTGCTTCTTCGTCAAACCTAAATCAAGTCAATCACTGAAACAAGAGCTCAACCTTGAGGAACAAATAGCATGTATATTGCATATGGAATCCTGATAAGTAACCATCGTTTGCTCATAAAATCGACATGATACAGTCATTTGACTTGTAATAAACAAAGAATAAACTTAGAGTAAACTTATGAATTAACCATAGAAATGGGATTTATAGAATCGCAATTATACACATTACCAACAATTGACAATAATTTTTTGTTCATACTAGCATATTCTTTCTCAAACCTCCCCTAATCGTTATAGTGGTGTATTTTATTCAAAAGCACACTTATTAGACACCTATACATGGTAGTTAGGCATATTTAAGTCGCACTTGCATGGAAAGGTCAATTTTATTATTTGACAAACTTTCACAGAGTATAATGCATAGTGAACATGATGAGTGCTATACTAATTAATCTTCAGCTATCTTGCCTCACCTCATTTGTGCATGCCGTGGTGATGATTTAGGCTTTAGAAGAGTGCCACTGGCCAGATATTTAACCTGACCTCTTTGCTTTAGTTACTGTCGCCTCTCTCTCTCCGTCTCAATATCTTTTTCTCTGTCTCCCTCTGTCACCGTCTGATACTGCTTGTTATCTTTCCCGCAAACACCTAGACATTTTGTTTGCCTTTCAAAAATCCTTTTGTGATCGCTGATGCTTGTGTACACCTCTGATAAATGGTTTGTGCTAACCTAAGACAACAGCTCCATCTGTCTCTGTTGGAAGCCTTTTTGTCCAATTCAATAAATAGTGGCCATTAAATGTATTTTTTTAAAGTTAAAGTTGAAGTGCGTGTTATTGTGCCACACACAAAACGGAATTGCAAAAATAATCACCACTTTTAAACAGATCTCTCTGTTTTACTATTGTTGTCTACCATTGGTTGGCCAACAGATTGTCCCATCCAAAACTCAATGTTGCTGTTTTGGGCTGGTCGGTTTGCTCAAAGAAACAAGGATGTATTCCAGAAAGCAAGGTTAACTTACCGTGTCATAAACCCTAAACTCTCGGTTCATCAACCCAAGCAATGCTTGCTCGTGGTTATTGATTCCAGAATTCAAGCTCTGAGTTAGTTCACTCAACCGTGAGTATTGCGTCTTCACTCGTAATAGAGATAGGAACTGCATCGATTTAGGACTGAGAGTTTGCTTGACAAAAAGTATACTCAATCTATATTTGAATTTTTTAATTAATAAAACAATAAAGTTTTACCATACTTGTAAAAGCTTAATTCGAGATTTATATTAGAACTCTCTCGCCTAAATTATTGTTTAATAGGTCGACCGTTATAGATGTTTGCACTGAAATTCATAATAGGTATTAATATTCATATTCTATTAATATTATAATTATAGGCAATAGGTTTACTATATCTTTTTATTTTAAGGTTAATTTTACTGGTAGAGCGTCAGAAAATACATATTTTCATTGAATCTCTAGACCACCAGCTAAAGAAGAGCAATGTTACTCTAAATGACAGCATGTCTCATTTATATTATCAGATAATAAAGAGAGTACAATGAAAAAGTCTGGAAATTTGTAAGAAACGAAATCTCTAACCTCTATGATATATCTGTGGTCCATGAAAGAACGCATATTATCTAGTAAGTGAAGAAGAATAATGACTGATGAATTTTATTGCTTTAGCTTTGAACTGGCAGACATTACCTGCATATTGTTACTATGGAATGTAATTTTATTAATGACATATTAACATACATTGACTGAAGAAACTGTCAAAATAATGTGGATTCTGTCATCTCATTCTATGATATTTACAGATATAGTCATTGAATATTACTCATGAAACAAAATAATTTATTAAAAGGGCAAATAATAAATACATTCCTCTCTTTCCAGTTCCAATGCGTTCTACATTGAAAAATATTACAGGATTAAAAACTTCCCATTAAAAGAAAAAGCACTATGTACACAATTTGTTCACTTCTTCAAGCAAATCTGTGGTGTGTGAAACTGGAAATGCCAGAGGAAGATGATTTGTGAGGTAAAGGTTGCTGTTAATCACGATAGTGCTCTAAAAGTATTGTATTGTACATAAACTGACCTTCCACGACCACTGTTTCACTATCAAAAGGGCATGCATGCGCTGACAGCCTCTGAAACTTACTGACATTTACCTGAAATAAACTAACTCAGCAACAAATATTATAACATGATGCACATCACTTTTAAATGTGACTGATTTTTTTCTTTACTCCATATTAAGATTAGACACTGAAACAAGGCATTTTCTATTTTCTTTGGAATTCAATTGTAATTTCAGTTTTCTCAGACAGGAAGTGAAGACCCAAAAATTGCAGAAATAGAATATTTTAAAAAGTAGAAAGTAGAAATATTAAAATGACATGACATACAGTCTGACATTTCAATGCACTGACATTTTGTGAATACAGTGAAATCACAAAAGGCCACAGAGAGCCTTTTGTAAGTGATAAACAAGATTAGCTATATGAGCTGGCAGTAAAAAAATATGTTATTTATGGGAATGATAAGCCAATCCTAAAGTCATCATTTAAACATAATGGACCCTATTTACTTTCTTAAAGCTGAAGTGTGTAATTTCTGCACCACTAGAGCTGCAACCACTTTGTGTCTCAATCATGGAATGGACCAATCAGAGAATCGCAGCAAACAAACCATTGCAAAAGAGCTCTGCAATGACTGCAATTGAGTCTGTATCACTACATTCTTAAATTACTTATTAGGGATGAAACGATTAGTTGATTGCCCCGCCACGAGGCCCCACCCGCTGGTACATCCGATGCAAATTTTCCCTTGGTCCCCGTCGCCCGCTTGAAGGTGTGGCTCTTGCTCCCCAACCCATCGCGATGGCTGACCTGCACTGTCCGACTCGGCTATGCGGTTCAGTTCGCCATGTGCCCGCCCCAGTTCAGCGGCATCCGGTTTACCTCAGTGAAGGGCGAGCCTTGCTGCCCTACGTGTGGAGATCGCGACCCTTCGAAGGAAGGACGTGACTGAGCCTGTCCCTGCAGCCGAGATAAATAAGGGGTTCTACAGCCCCTACTTCATCGCACCAAAGAAAGGCGGTGGGTTGTGGCCAATCTTGGACTTGTGAGTGCTGAACCGGGCCTCGCACAGACTCCCGTTCAAGATGCTAACACAGAAACGCATTTTAGCGAGCGTTTGGCATCAAGATTGGTTTGTGGCAGTAGACCTGAAGGCTACGAGTACACTCTTCCAGGAGTGTGGCGGCCTCCTGGGCCCTGACCAATGCCGCCTCTTTAGCAGACATCTGCAAAGCAGTGGGCTGGGCAACACCCAACACCTTTGTGAGGTTCTACATTCTCTGGGTTGAACCAGTTTCATCTTCTGTGGATTTTCAGGTAAGAACAGATACATTTGCTGGGCAATAGTGCCTTTCCCCTCCTGGAGGGGGAGGCATGTGCTTTTTACCTCCCTGCCGTGTTCACGAAGTCGTGGACCCTGGATATCCCTCCTCCTTAGACCTGAGGCAGGCAAGTTTGCGGAGAAACACAATGCCGGCCCAGTATGTGTGCTTAAATAGGCCCTGAACTGGGGTAGGAGCTCCACATGTGCCGGTTGCCTGTATGTAACCCTGTGTGGCAGACTCTTCCTTGGGCAGAGTCCCCTCTGCCTTCGGTTGCCATGTTTGTAGAGCTCCTCCCCTCTGGGTAGGACCTACCATGGGGACACTTATGGCCCCTACCATTCCCTTCAGGCAGGGTGTGTTCTCCACGGTGTCTTCCCCTTGGGAAGGGACACCTCCCTGACACGGACACTTATGGCCCCCAGCTGAACAATTTCCATTCTTTTTTGGGGAGAAAAAAGAGAAGAGGCCACGGCTGGGGCAGCCTGTCCCCATTTTTGGGCAGTCGACATGTCCCTGAGGTGTGGGGGACCTTACGACTATTGTAAGAGCGTTGGGGGAGGTTACATGACGGCCGTGTGCACTGGCTACGAGGCACGCAACAGTTTGCCCGTCTCGCACCTCCAGTCCACATAACACAGTTCAGCTAGTTGTGGCATTTTGTATAGGGACTCCTAGTGTCACTACATTGACACAACGTCGAGTGAATGACAGATAGGGAACGTCTTGTTACTTTCGTATCATCCGTTCCTGATGGAGAGAACAAGAAATTGTGTCCCTCCTGCAACAACACTGAACTACCCGCTGAAATGGCCAGGACCTTGTCTCGGCTCCTCAGCACAAAACCTGAATGAGTGGTTGTGAGCCAGCTCCATTTATACCCGTATGTGCAGGGAAATACAGCAGGTGAGTTTAAAAGCATATTATCATTTGCATTAGGGCTGAAACGATTAGTCGACATTATCGACAACGTCGAAAATAAAAAATTGTAGAGAAAAATGTTTGTTGTCGAATAGTCGTTTGATCTCATTTAACGTAACATGAAATCACATTAAACTGTAATGATGAAGCACGAGAGCATCACTGCAGTTCACGCCTGACGGAGGAGAGGAAGAATTACACAGATCAGTCCAGATGCACTCTAAACTTTCACAGCTTCATCTTATGTAGATCCCAAAGTATTTGGGAATTATCTAAAAAAAAAAAAAAGTAAATTCAGAAGCACTCTCATTGTGGTATAAGCGGAGCTCTTTAAAGGAAAAATGCGTGACATCTTAAATGCAGGGACGCTCATCACTCGAGTGCGGGCGCTTAATGCGGCTAGATTAGAACGCGATGACTCGCGACTTATTTTATCATAATATATGTCACTGTGCATTTCTTATCATGAAGAAAATTGGCAATATGCAGTTTTATTAATTTGAGAGCACTTTGCACATTAGTTTGGAAATGGTTTTTTATTCATTCTATTGTATGCTTGTTTATTTAGTTTTCTTTTTTAATACTTGGTAAAAACTTAAAGTAAAAGTTGCAAAAGTTGAAGCAAATTAGGGCTGGACGATATGGCCAAATTTGATATCACGATATATTTCTTAATTTCGGTCGATACGATATAATTCCGATATCGATATGAACAATATAAAAGCCTCAGAAAAAATGCCAAGAACGCCCACAACAGATGTCTGTACCTACAATCTTCTGAAAAATAAATTTGTCAAATCTATGAAACCTCCTCCTATAAAACTACATAATATTTTAGAAATAAAAACAGTATAAATAAATTAACGTTCACCTTTTATTTCCATTTAACCTTTATACAAACAAAAAGTCAAATAAACATAAGACTCTCAGACTGACCTTATTAATATATTTAAATTTAAACAATAACATAGGCTGATTATATTATTATTTACACAAAACTTCTTGTAACAAAACTTGTTCTTAGAAACCAAAGTGCTTCAGCCAGGATAAAAAATTTGAAAAGTGCTCAGCTGCAGGAAAAAGAGAGAGCAACAACAAAAACACATGTTGCTGGGGGAGGGGACATTGAGTGTTGATGACACCCTATAACAGGCTCTAGAGGTTTCTGGCAAGAAATACAAGCTGGTCTACATTATCTGGCTTCAGAGATGCCCTTTTACATGTGACAATGTTGCCACCTGTACTAAAAACCCTCTCAGACGGGGAGCTTGTGGCCTGAATGCACAAGTAATGTACCTCATCTTTTGACTCTCAGAATGTTCTATCGGGTGGAACTGCTTCAAATGGTGGAACAGATTTGATGTGTTCCCGCTGCTAGTCGGCACCACTCTCCGGCACATTTTGCAGCACGCTGAAACCTGAAGTTTATCCGATGTCCGATAGCCGAACCTCTTCCATACTACTGAATTTGTCTTTCCTCTCTTATCAACTATTTCGTCCGAACGAGCTTCCACAAGTGAGGAGAAAGCAGTCACATTTGAATTGTGGTCAGGGGCGCTCATTTTGTAGTTAAAACTTGCCGCGGTGGAGATCAGCCTACTACTGCTGAGCAGTGAGCACTGGCTGCGTGTCTGTGGTGTACGTCATCACGAAAGTAGCCTATTGTGTACTGCTCTCTCTGACAACTGCGCGCCTAACGCCAGTCAGTGACAAATGCTGTTATGTATATTGAAATATCGAAAATGTGTTTAAAAATCATATCACCGTTATCGAAAAAAAAAAATATCGCGATATATATTTATATTGAATTATTGTCCAGCCCTAAAGCAAATCTTAAATAAGTGTTAAAAAATACTTTAAGCATACATTGTACAGTTTTGTTATAATTCAAAAATAATATATACACTCACCTAAAGGATTATTAGGAACACCATACTAATACTGTGTTTGACCCCCTTTCGCCTTCAGAACTGCCTTAATTCTACGTGGCATTGATTCAACAAGGTGCTGAAAGCATTCTTTAGAAATGTTGGCCCATATTGATAGGATAGCATCTTGCAGTTGATGGAGATTTGTGGGATGCACATCCAGGGCACGAAGCTCCCGTTCCACCACATCCCAAAGATGCTCTATTGGGTTGAGATCTGGTGACTGTGGGGGCCATTTTAGTACAGTGAACTCATTGTCATGTTCAAGAAACCAATTTGAAATGATTCGAGCTTTGTGACATGGTGCATTATCCTGCTGGAAGTAGCCATCAGAGGATGGGTACATGGTGGCCATAAAGGGATGGACATGGTCAGAAACAATGCTCAGGTAGGCCGTGGCATTTAAACGATGCCCAATTGGCACTAAGGGGCCTAAAGTGTGCCAAGAAAACATCCCCCACACCATTACACCACCACCACCAGCCTGCACAGTGGTAACAAGGCATGATGGATCCATGTTCTCATTCTGTTTACGCCAAATTCTGACTCTACCATCTGAATGTCTCAACAGAAATCGAGACTCATCAGACCAGGCAACATTTTTCCAGTCTTCAACTGTCCAATTTTGGTGAGCTCTTGCAAATTGTAGCCTCTTTTTCCTATTTGTAGTGGAGATGAGTGGTACCCGGTGGGGTCTTCTGCTGTTGTAGCCCATCCGCCTCAAGGTTGTGCATGTTGTGGCTTCACAAATGCTTTGCTGCATACCTCGGTTGTAACGAGTGGTTATTTCAGTCAAAGTTGCTCTTCTATCAGCTTGAATCAGTCGGCCCATTCTCCTCTGACCTCTAGCATCAACAAGGCATTTTCGCCCACAGGACTGCCACATACTGGATGTTTTTCCCTTTTCACACCATTCTTTGTAAACCCTAGAAATGGTTGTGCGTGAAAATCCCAGTAACTGAGCAGATTGTGAAATACTCAGACCGGCCCGTCTGGCACCAACAACCATGCCACGCTCAAAATTGCTTAAATCACCTTTCTTTCCCATTCTGACATTCAGTTTGGAGTTCAGGAGATTGTCTTGACCAGGACCACACCCCTAAATGCATTGAAGCAACTGCCATGTGATTGGTTGATTAGATAATTGCATTAATGAGAAATTAAACAGGTGTTCCTAATAATCCTATAGGTGAGTGTATAACTTAAAGTGTTGCTCAAAGGCATATTTTTCTTCTTAGTTCTGCTGCTAATGTTTTGTTAACTTTGTTAAAGAGTGTTGTTCAGTAACCTGTTTTTGTGTTTTGCTTTGGTACCGAAAATGGTATCGAGTACCATGAAATTTCACAGGTATTGGTACCGACTACTGAAATTTTGGTACCGTGACAACACTACAGGGGAGTGGCATGCAAATTCCACTCGCCAATTCCCATTGGCCTTATCTCAAAGATCAGAGGTGTTTGGGGATCTCAAGGGTGACCCCTAGTGTCACTACATCGTCACAACTTCTCGTTCCCTCCATCAGGGAACAGAGGTTATTAAAGTAACCAAGACATGTGTTTTTTTTGTGAGTTAAAGATGGTTTGAAGTGAATAGAAAGGTGAGAGAGGTCTTGGAGTCTTCGCTCCATTATACACTGCAACAAAATACGTTTTTGATTTATTTTTGTTTTGGCTTGTTTTCCAATGTAAATATCTAAAACTTCTTTAAAACAACAATGCAAAACAACAAATTTTCTTTAGCAGCTCTAATTGTTATCTGAGAATGTTGAATATAATATTAAAAATATTCTAAAATATCTAAAAATCCTTTAAAAAAAGATGCATTCACCTGAGAAGCAGCATATAAGATATTTAGACTTTCTATTAAAGAATAGATCTTGAATATAAGTATATTTTGTCTTTACTGCACTTGCAGTATAACCAAGTGAAAAAATACACATATATACAAAATATACTTATATTTAAGATACATTCTCTTAAAGCAAGTCTAAAAATCTTATATGTTCTTCTCAAGTAAATGTATCTTGTTTTAAGGATTTGTAGACAATTTTAAGTGGAAAGCAAGACAAATACACTTGATAACAATAGGATTTTTCTGAAGTTAAATTTTTACTTAATTAAACTTAATAAAAATATTTTTTTTCCCCTTTAATTAAGTGAATGTCATTTAGAGGTATTTTTAAAAGATGATTTTGTCCTCTTTATTGTTTTCAAGCATGTTTATTACAACCCTTTAAGTCGGGACACAAGCTTAGTAGAGCTAATGAATAGAATAGAATAGAGCTAATGATTAATTATTGCAATAATCGCTTGAATAGTCGTATTATCGTTCTAATAATCATTAGATTAGTCGATTATCAAAATAATCGTTAGTTGATTACTTAATTCGTAATGCTTCATGGGATTGTAGTTTATTCTGTCATTAAAGAAGTTGTGACATCATGTACCATTGTCTTTTTTTTGCTTCAAATCAAAGTTTGTAATGTTGTGAATGATCACCTTGATGCTGGTTGGCTTTGTTCATGGCTTATAACTATTTTATAAAGGATTTTATGAAATTCTTATGGAAGAAAAAAATTAAGAATTCTGGTACCAAGATGCCTGAAAAAGTGGGAAGTCACAGTTGTGGACTATTGTGTGTTAGAGGGAGGGACATTCTCGTTCCAGAGATTATTTGACTGGACAAGAAACAGTGTAGTGCAGGCTGAGTCATCAATATTTTTGATCTGTTTTTCTAGAAAAGAAAGGAATTTTGTTGATGTTTAGGAGTACACATCATACAGATGACCTCAAAGCTAACACAGATTGACTAAAATCCATGAAGTTAAACATAAAAAAATAACATTAATAAACATTAAAATATCTTTTATTTGGCTGTGAATGTGATTATGCCACGTCATGCTGCAGATTCACTTTCAGTGTGGACAGAACATTTCCTTATCATTGGAATGTAAACACGTTGTATCTGGTTATGACACTTTCTAAGTCATTAAGTCTAAGTGTCTTCCAAATAAATAAATGTGAATGTAAATATTGTTTGTGCACTTTCTTCTCCCTGATAAACTATATTTCTTCCTCTGCAGTGCTGATCATGCCACGGAGCCCAATGTCCAGTGAGGAGGAAATGGCTCAGAGTTTCTCTGACTCAGCCAGCTCGGAATCAGACAGTTCCAGAGATGAGCCTCCCAGGCTGGATCGACCTACCAGTGGCCGACTGGACAACAGCCTGAGAGACACAATGCTCATCTGTGTGGTCATCCCTGACCTGCAGCAGTCTGTGAGTACACACACACACACACACACACACACACACACACACACATACACACACAAATACTGCTGTTTTGCCTTTTGCCTCGGGGTGTTGGGCTATGTGTTTTTTGCTAAATTATATTATTATAGTAAATTTCTTCCCTCTTACAGTTTCAGGCTTCTCTTGAGAGCTGTTTGAGTTTTAGTGTACTAAAAAAATGAAACTGGTGCAATTAGGTGAGAGCAACAAGTATTATTGACCTATTTCACACACTTATAGTAGAAAATTACATTCTCATGTATGAAATGAAAGACGTTCACAGAACTTTTGGGAGCAGTATAGCTCTGAGTACTCTTAACACAGACCTTTTCCATATTTAAAGTTGGTAGTTTTGTTTGTTATACCAAGCCTGATATTGGACCTGTGAGCAAATTTCACATCAGAAGGTGTTTACATTGGATGGTTAAGCTACAGTTGTACAAAAGAAGCAAAAAATGTGGGGGTGCATAAAAACCAGGCTATTATGAAAACATAATAAAAAAATAGAATAATAAAAAAGCATATGACATGACTCCTTTAATTTTATAGTTGTCAGCCAATCAATGGAATATAATGATAAATGCAGGATCCGTGTTTTACTTATTCTTTTTTCTTGTTTTCCTCCTTTTGTGCATTATAACTCAATTGTTTTCCCTTGTTAATCTGTACACCTGCTATAGCCTGATAGAGCATATCTCTGTCTGTCTCTACCTGTCTTTCTCTCGCATCCTCTCTCTGTGGCTTTGCCAGAAATCCATGAGGTTCAGTCCTGATGTCACAGTATGGGTTGCTAAGCAGCAGATCCTGTGTACACTCACACAGAGTCTGAGAGATGTGCTCAACTATGGACTCTTCCAACCAGCTGTGGACGGGAGGGAAAGTGGTTTCCTGGAGGAGGAAAGACGTTTGAGAGACTACCCCCTGGCCACCAACAAGGGTGATCCTACCTTGGAGGTAACTGTCCCTGTTTAGAGAGAGGATATTTTACTTACAATGGCAAAAACCATGGCAAAAACCTTCAGTAATAATATTAGTACAACTATTTCTAGTACTCGTACAACTGTTATCAATTGTAATATAATTATGCTGCTATTCATTCATAATTTATATAACAGTTTTCAGGTTATTGTGTATTTACAGTACATAAATACTAAGTAGTACTAATAAACTATTAGTTTTTTTTAAGCAATATATTTATTGATTGCTAATTTTTTTCACTATATTTTGAGTTATATAAAATAGGGTGTATTCTAGTTTTATTAGTTTATATTTATCATACATTTAGATGTTCAAATAAAATGTTGTCACACTAATTGTTTGAAGGTCATCATAATTAAATGCATAACAATTAGCGGGTGTAAAAATATTGTATCGCATTGTATCATACGATACAGTGCTCACTATACAATACCATATGTACTGTATCACACAATACATAAAAAAATACAATAAAAAATTGTGTAGTTAAAACCAAGCAGCACAACTTTGAGAGCTGCAAAACAATCTCCTCCCCGGAGAGGCGGCATTGAGCGCTCACAGGAAACAGAGCAACATATCTACAGTACATAGGTGAGAAGATCGATTGGAAATGCCACGTAGATTGTACTGTAGGGGTACAGCTTGTGGAATTTGCCAAACAACGGTGTCATGTGCTGGTGCTACAGACATGTTGTTTGAATTACGCCGACATCACAGTGCAAATCGGTGGGTTTGTGAGACAGAAACAGCAGCAGTAAAGTTTAATAGCCGCCTCTCCCAGCTGGTAGAAGGGGCTCTGGCTTGGTTGATCGTGTCTACGACAGCAGGTGGTAGATCAGCTAGACACAACGTCGAAGTGAGCGACAGACGGGGAACTCACAATTACATTAGACTTATAGTTATCTGCTTTTGACTTCAAAATGTAAACAGCTTTGAGAAAAACACTTGTGCACAAGTTATAAGCCGGTAATAACAGTGATAAAGTTTACATGCAAAGTGAAACAGGGGAAAGAGGGCAAAACACATTATGTGTGCCTATAGGTTTTTCCTCAAGCTGCTAAATAACATTGGATTATGTACATATATCATAAAACCAGAGGTCAGTTTCCTCATGAGTGTTTTTTTTTTCACCACTAAATAACACTGAAAAGAGTTTTTTCCTTGCTACAGTCACATGAGCTTGATCACCGGTGGCTTTCAGACAACAAGGCATGATTTTCTATAAAGCTGCTTGAAACCATGTGTATTGTGAAAAGTGCTATACAAATATATATATGTAGACAAACTTGTTTTCTCAAGAAAACATGAAAATTGGGAGTTCATATTAGTTTTTCTCAACAATCAATCAAAATAAATACAATGCTGCTGTTTAAGTTACCTAGAGCTCTGCTTTTTGTTGCCGATGTCAGACACTTTTGT
This sequence comes from Moxostoma hubbsi, assembly GCA_032164185.1. NCBI lineage: Eukaryota > Metazoa > Chordata > Actinopteri > Cypriniformes > Catostomidae > Moxostoma > Moxostoma hubbsi. The sequence goes on from JAVLUX010000040.1 coordinate 10,251,043, forward strand.
GACATTTACGATTTAAAAGACATTTATTTAAAATCCTTGAATAATTTAGAGCTAAACATTTGTGGCTGCTCAATTTTGAGGCTATGCATCTTACTGTATCGTTACATGCAGGGTTGGGGAGTAACAAAATAAATGTAATGAGATTACGTATTTAAAATACAAAAGATGTATTCCACTACAGTTACAATTGAAATAATTGGTCATTAGAATACAGTTACGTTCAAAAAGTATTTTGATTACTGAAGAGATTACTTTGCATTTTATTGTCATTTGTTTCATTTAATATTGAGTCCTTTCAGATGAAAAACATTTATACATATAAATGATGCGATACAAAGTGCATCTGAACAGCGGTGAAACACTTTCTTATGATGTGTTACATTCATACGAGCAGACAGAGAAGTAAATTTGAAATAAGTTTGGGGCAGAATAAATAGAAATAAACCTTGTGTAAATGCATTATGCATACATGCATACATTTTTTTTATCAAGAAAATGAAAATGAAAATGTCTTTTTTCTTGCAAGACCTTTGAAATTTGGGCAAATTCTTGATAATAATTCTAGTTTTGTTTTCCTGTAAAAATATCTAAAAATCCTTAAAGCAAGATCAATTTGATTTATCTTGTTTAGAAACAACACTGAATAAGAAATTTATGTTTTTCAGAAAATGTATTTTTAACATGTGTATTTTGTCTTACTGTACTGACAGTTTTTATAGTCAAAACAAGTGAAAAAATCTACCGGTGCTGAAGAAGTAATCCAAAGTATTTAGAATACATTCCTGACCTAGAGTAATCTATCGGAATATGTTACAAATGACATGTTACAGCATATATTCTGTAATCTGTAGTGGAATACATATCAAAAGTAACTCTCCCAACCCTGGCTACTTGCCTAATAACAATCTATAGAACTTCTGATTGTAGAATTTAATATTATCATCAGATTTTTACAGTATATGTTTACAAATATTTTCTTCATTAAATAATTTTAATGTAGTTAGTAACTTGTAGTGTTGCTAACTATGTTAATAATAGCTTGACTGTAGTTTAACTTTGAGTAGCTTGTAGTTGGAGAAGCTTACAGTTTTGATGTAGCTTCCCCAACACATACAAAATTGCAATTATTTTACTTAATTTACACAGAATGTATTTAAAATTCCCTTAATTTGAACTTCAACCAGTTTGAAAATTGAAATAGTTTGACAAAACTGCCAGTAGAATTTGGATTTGGTTATTGACCAATAGTGAAATAATAGGATAAAGTATCAAATAAAAGAATAAAGGATACAATTTTAAGTATGAAATAAAGTATTGGCCTATTTTCATTTGTGATTAGTTATTATTACTAATAACTTTTACTTTAAATGACTACTACTACTTTGTTTCTATCATAAATTACAAAGAACAATATGGTATGTATCATATATAGTATGTATATGATATGCATCATTAATAGTAATCTAAATAATTATATTGAAAATATATAGATGTAGAAACATTATAAATATTATAATGTATACAGGAATGACCATGGATATTTATGATTTATGGCATGATGTGGACGATAACAATGACTAAATGTTTTTGGCAGTGATGATAACAGCTATAAATTGTTACAGTGCAGTCTAATAACACTAGAGTCCATCTAAAGATGTGTTTGCTGTACCCGAACATTCTCAGCTCTCTCTGTCAAAAGGCTGATGTCAGGCTGGTGAAACAGAATCCTTTGTAGTTCTCCTGTATGTTCATTCAAGCCTCAGATCCTGATATAATCATGTCATTATCAAGGCATTGGCCACCCCAAAGAGCTGTAAATAGAGTATAATGAAACATATGTTTCTATTTTATTATTCATTCAAGCAATTTATGACATTTGTTATGTAAAAACTCAATATCCAGGTTATATAGGTGCTCTCACACTTACAGAAAAGTTCTGTGGCAGTATGTGTACAGTTATGGAAATACTACTCTGATACTGTATAAGCTCTCTGTATGGTACAGGATGATCACATTATTAATGCACCATGGAACTCCAAGTTACTTCAAAGCGATCAGCTCAAATCAACAAAACAGCTTAGGTTTCAGGAATGGTGGTCCAAAAAACACACACACACACACACACACACACACACTCACACACACACACACACACACACACACACACACACACACACACACACACACACACACACACACACAAAAAACATAGTATTACTGTGGAAAATGTTACTGCTATAGCATGTAGAGTTTATTAAAGTATATTTTATTTCAAATTGTTTACATATTTTACAACATTTAATGATTAAAAACAGTTACTGGTAATTGCAAAATAAAAACCTGTATATCATTTCACAAGCTTCAAACAGACCATATTTTCTTTTCCAATTTCACTTCACAGTTTCGATATAAGAGCAGAGTGTACCAGCAGCCAAAAGTCAACGAGAAACAGATTGAAAAACTCCACACGCAGGTGAGACATTTTTTATTATTGTAACATTTGCTATGACGTATGTAGATTAGCCTACTAAGCATATTTGTCAAAAAGCGTGTCTTTTTTTTGACACCCAGGTGGTGATTACCCTGTTTTCTGTTATGATAATTGACTGTTTTACATACATATCAAATGAAAGCTTTTTGCTTAATTGCAATCAGGAGAGGGTGTCTTGGGAATTGGCTGTTAAAACAGGAAAAAGAACCATAACATATCATGAAATCTTATTTTTTTCTTGCTAGGAGAGAATATATAAAACACAACATATTTTTGAGACTGTGCTGATAAATAATGCAGGGTAGACTGGTGCATTTGCATATGTTTTGGACTCAGCAGAACTTTGCAGTCGAGACGGTCATTGATGTTGACGTTTTAGTGTTTTCAGTCTGTTTTTGCACTGGTCATAAGCGGTTTTGAGGTCTCTCATTAAGGTTCTTTCATGACCCTCCCCTCAAAAGCAACCCTGAAGACCTGAACCAAGTTTTTAATCGCCGACTTCCTCTAGCACTGCACGTCCTGTGCTGAGCTGTGTATTTGAGTTTATTGCGCAAACTATTTATCTCCATTCCCCACACTGCTTCCCTCAGCATTTAAAACTCTCTCTCTCATTGCCCTGAGCTTTCAAGCTCCCTTAATAAGTTATTATATTGGAGCTTCGTAAGTCATATGGGTTTTGCTAAGGATGACATAGGAACAGCCTTTCTGTACGCACTTGTTTTGGGAATACACATCCAAAGAGTAGATGTTCAACCCACTTAAGACGGAATTTCGATGCATTATAAATGCTTTACGGGGAGTCGTAGTACAGGTTTTACTTACAGGGTAATGCTTACAGGGGTTCACTTTTAAAAGCTGACTACAATGTAAAATACCTTAAGGAGCGATTTCTACATGAACTTAAAGAGACTTTTGTTGGTGTAACCAAAGGTAGTCAGGTTGATTCAGGTATATTAAAGGATTGTTCACCCAAAAAATTTACATTTTGTCTTATTTACTCACCCTTAAGTCATGCCAAACGTCATGGTTACTTTTGTAACTTCTGTTCCCTGAGGGAGAGAACGAGACGTTGTGTCGAATGTAGTGACACAAGGGGTCTTTCTTGGGAGCCTCACATATCTCTGAACTTGAGAAAAGGCCAATGAGAAATTGGCAGACAGAATTTGCATGTCCCGCTCCCGGACATACGATATAAAGGGAAGCGGGCGTGCGTCTGTCAGTCAGGTTTTTGCACTGAGGAGCCAAGAATAAGATATGGCTGTTTACAGTGGTAAGTCTAGTGTCATGGCAGAAGGGACATAGCGTCTCGTGGTTACATCAATAACCGTGACGTTCCCCTTCTGTCACTCACTCGACGTTGTGTCGAATGTAGTGACACAAGGGGTCCCGTTCAAAAGCGGCATGCACTAGACCGTGTTACATGAACTGCTGACACAGGTGCAAGCTGGCTGCTGCGTGCTAGAAACAACTGTATCGGCTGCACTTAACCCTCCCCAACACCCCCAGAAAAAGGTGTCATATACAGACCTTAGGTTCCCAGCACCCCTAAGGGGGGGACAGGCTCTACATGACCATCATGGGAGCAAGCAAGCCAGCTGCAGCCTTTTCTCTCTCTATGTCTCTTGCATAGAGTGTAATCTTAATGCTATGAAATGCATTGGGGAAGGAAGTCTTCCCCGATCCTATTCTTTCAAGGGGAAAAGACCCTGCGGAGACCACATCCTGCCCAGACTAGGGGGTGGTGATATGTGGCCAAAACCGGCTACCGGCTCGGACCTGACAAAACACGGGATGAGACTGACTCAACCCTGAGATTGTAGAATCTCGCAAAGGTGTTGCCCAGCCCGCTGCTCTGCAGAGTCCTGCTAGGGAGGTGCCGTTGGCCAGTGCCCACGAGGATGTCACACTTCTCGTTGTGTGTGCTCGAACCCGCAAGGGGCGGGCACGGCCTGGGTCTGGTAGGCCAGAGAGATCAGAGAGAGCGTCAATGACCCATTGAGCTAACCTCTGTTTGGAGACGGTGTTCCCTTTCCACCTTTCCACCAAAGCAGACAAAGAGCTTCTAAGAACATCTAAAACTCTGCATGCGGTCCAAATAGATATGCAAAGCACGCACCGGACATAGCAACAAAAAGGCTGGGTCTGCCTCCTGTGCTGAAGCGGTCTCATATGCATCAACCCGAGCGGCGCAACCACAGCAGAGGATGACATATGCCCCTGGAGCTTCTGGAATTGTTTTAGAATAACTGCTGTGCCGGGTTCGAAGAGAGCGAGGCAACTGAGCACTGACTGCGTGCGCTTGTTGTGAGGCGTGCTGTCATTGAGACTGAGTCTAACTCCATGCTGAGAAAAGATATGCATGGAGTGAACCTCTGAACCAGGGCGAGCTTGCTCTTTTCCCAGTTGACCTGAAGCCCTAGATGGCTGAGGTGCCTGAGCACCTGGTCCCTGTGAGCGCATAGTAACTCTCGGGAGTGAGCTAGAATTAGCCAGTCATCGAGGTTGTTGAGTATGCGGATGCCCACTTCCCGTAGCGGGCCAAGGGCTGCCTCTGTGACCTTCGTGAAGACACGAGGGGACAGGGACATGCCGAAGGGGAGGGCCTTGTACTGATATGCCTGGCAGTCGAACACGAACCGTAAGAAGGGTCGGTGTTGAGGCAAAATGGAGACGTGGAGTTTGTGCAAAGCCCGGTTGAGAACTCCTAAGTCCAAGATTGGCCTCAACCCACTGCCTTTTTTGGGTACGATAAAGTAAGGGCTGTAGAAACCCTTCTTCATCTCGGCTGGAGGGGCGGGCTCTATCGCATACTTGAGTAGCAGAGTCGTAATCCTCAGTCGTGGGTCCGAAGGTGAGGTGACTGCGTCCAGGGAAACGGGACTGTAGGATTTTGGAGCCGGGGTGCTGTGAGAACGGCACGCACCGGCTGGATGACCCAGGGAGTGAGGTAATCGCTCTTTTATTGAGAATGTGGGTACCGCAGACCGAAGGGGGTGCGGTGAAAGAAAATAAGGAAAATAAAGATTTTCCTCCCAGCCCTCCACCGGGGGAGTGGTCCTGATACCAGCTCCGGAGCAAACATCTGACTGCCCAGGCCTTCCGTCTCAGGAACGCTTAGGAGCTTTGCCTAGAGGGGGTCTTGGAGACAGGGGGCATACACCGCCTGCGGGGCGCTCGACGCAGGGGCTGAGAGCTGGGCCCGGGTTGAGGCAGAGTTGCCTGTTGTTTGGGCACAGGGGGACGCCCTCGGTGTGCAGGTAGGGCGCGGGCTGCGCTGGAGCGACACCGCGGCATGATGTGAGATATAGCCTCTGTCTGCCTCTTTACCACTGGGCAAATGGTGTTGCCAAATAGGCCAAGCTGGGAGACGGGGGCATTGAGAAAGTTTTAACTTTTCAACATTGCGCATCTCAACTATGTTCAGATCTGAGAAACAGATCAAAATGAAAATACTAAAGTACTCGTTCACATAAAAGTGTGTGAATATGCACATGATTTTTATAGCCCATAGCATGATGGGGGAAGTTTATTAGTGAATAATGACTTACATTTTGGACTATTGTTTAATAAAATTTGTAATGAAGTCCTATGGACTACATTTATGATGCTTTATTTGGTCATTGGGCTTGAGCTTGACAGCCCCCTTCCCCATTCCCTTTCATTATACAGAAAAGGTTGGCCAGGATATTCTTGAAAATAAATTGGGTTCCATGGAAGAAAGTCATATGGGTTTAGAACAACATGAAGGTGAATAAATTATAATAGAATTTTTATTTATTTGTGTGAACTATTCCTATAAACTCAGTTAATTTAATGTTACCAAAAGAAGTACCCATTTCAGGGGCACAAAACACTTCTTCTAGTATTGTCATTGAGGATAATGTTGATCACTGTATGACATTTTTGTTGTTAGCCTAACTGGTTTAAAGTTGTTTGCAATAGGTTGCCATTATAGTGTCAATTATTGAAAGCCAACAGTGGTGGGATGGAATTCCGAAGTTTAATAATGCAAACACCTAATATTTTATGCTTGGTATTTAGCACCTACCTGGCTTTTTTGCGTGGCCTCTTATTGGAGGCCACCTTCCATGTGTATTTTGTGTGTGCTATGTTTCAGTGGCTGATCTGTGTTGATCTGTGTTTGTAGAGTGGTGTATCTTCCCTAGTGGTCTCTTGCTATCTCTTTGCCTAGCTAGAGGCAGTTCTCTCTCTCTCTCTCTTTCTCTCTCGCTCTCTCTCTCTCTCTCTCTCTCTCTATCTCTCTCTGTGTCTCTCTTTCTCTCTCTCTCTGATGTCAATGTACTGGGAGCTGCTCTCCTATCTATTTTTAACCAGCCTTGTATCGCATCATGTGTGTCCCAGAGATCTCTACTTGAGAAGAAGTGAGCAGAGACCCTTTAAACTCTTTTCAAATGTTCTGTCTTTTTTATCACATGTTCCTGTTCCTTACCCTCCTCGTCAATCATTAGGTATCATGTCACCTCGTATTGTTTAACCTCGTCTGCAATCTCTCTCTCTCTCTCTCTCTCTCGCTCTCTCTCCCTCTCACTCCTTGAAGGTCAACCTGAGGAAATTCATGGAATACATCCAACACCATCAGGTGGACAAAGTTGCTAACATGTTGGAGAGAGGGTTGGATCCCAACTATCATGACCCTGACACTGGTGGTAGGGGATGAGATAAACACCTTCCACCTACTTAAATGGATAGTTCACCCAAAATGGATATTCTTGCAACATTTAATCAACTTCATGTTTCTCCTAACCTCCAAGATTTTTTTGAAACACACGAGGTGATGTTAGGCTGAATGTTTGGGATGGAAAGCCATCAGTCTCCTTTCATTTTCACTGAATGGAAAGAAAAAAATCCAAAAATGTACACCTTTGAAAAACACCTTTAAAATATGAGATAAAACTCAAGTCTAATGTTTGTTTTATTGTATGAAGTGTTCTCTTGAAATTCACTTTCAAAAATCAACATGCATCATGTTTCCATTTTAGTTTTCATGTCTTTGTATGCTCTTGTGGTTTGCATGTTAGATGTTGGTTACCTTGAAATACAAGACGACCCTTGTATATTGATTGATTTCTTTTCTGCTCCACTAGATTTCCCTTTGCATTGATTGTGTTTGGTTAAAACATTACATTATCTTAGAAAAAAATGTATTTAACATATTTACTCATTAAATCAAAATTCCGGGTTTCAATACAAGATAAGCTCAATTGACAGCATTTGTGGAAAATGTTGATGAACAGAAAACTGCCACCATTACTCTGACACACGTTTGCTATTTTCCAATGACAGCCTATCGGAATAATGTGTGATTCTCAGTCTCCACATTTTTTTAATGAAAATACATGATAATTTGATAATTTCTTTTACAATTTTTTTTAATATGCATTACATTGTCCCTCTTCATTCTAGCCCATGTAAAAAAATTATCCATTCCATTTATGAGAATATTTGGTCAAAAACCACATTGTTCACAGCAATCTCCTATTCATTCCAATGGGGAGTTCTGCATAGTTCTGGAAATTTTTTCCAAATAGAATCGATTCCCTGATTGCGAGGCGTTGGGAATCGAGAATCGACTTGAAACGTTGGAATGGTCCAAAGTTGGATTTGATTCCTTCTTGGGAAACCGGTTGATATTTTCGGACTGCGTTTCTCTCTTCGACCACCGAACAACTACACATTTCAGAAGCCTAACAGCACTAAAACAATTTACAAAATTATTATAAAATGACTGCATTTTAACGATCATCAATCTTACTCCAAGTCAAATCCACTCTGTTTGTTCATCTGCATGAAGCAATCACTCAAGCCCTTCAACACATCTGCTTTCCACACCTGTATAGTCTGCCAGTATTTGACTTTGGATTAAACTAATAATCAAGTAACATGCCAAATTTGTGACAGTAAATTGGCATACAATAACAACTTTCCCAATGTTACAACACAAGTCTGTAACAAGGAGTTGGCAGAATTGAATCAGCTTCCCAGTTCACTTCAATAAATCTGTATGTAAAAGTTTAAATACTTTTATAACTGCACTTATAAAAGTGAGAATGTGATGCTTCTCTACACTTTTTTGACATTTTTACAGTGTTTTAAAACATTTTGCATATATTTATTTTTTAATAATCCTAGATTTAACACAATTTTACACACAAATAATTGTATATATATATATATATATATATATATATATATATATATATATATATATCTCCATCCATCCATCGTCAACCGCTTATCCTGTGTACAGGGTCGCGGGGGGCTGGAGCCTATCCCAGCTAACATTGGGCGAAAGGCGGGGTACACCCTGGACAGGTCGCCAGTTCATCGCAGGGCCACACATAGACAGACACACACTCACACTCACATCCACACCTAGGGCAATTTTTGGAGACACCAATTAACTTAGCCTGCATGTCTTTGGATGGTGGGAGGAAGCCGGAGCACCCGGAGAGAACCCACGCAGACACGGGGAGAACATGCAAACCTATTTCTTCAGATTTTTAGGAAAGTATCCCAGGTTTTTAGCTTCATCAATGCAAGTGAATGGACACCAAATTTTGACGGTCCAAAATAATTTTTAGTCAGCATCAAAAAAGCATTTGTGTGAAAAACAAATCACTAATTAATTTTTTTTTAACTTTAAACTGCCGCTTTTTAAGTTATATCCAATTTTACAACTTTGTTGGTGTTGCCATGATGACCCTAAAACTGCTGGAAAAACAATAATTTAAGCCACTTTACACCTTAAATAATCCACAGGTTTTGACAGAAGTGCTTTTATAAAATTACAAGCTTAACATTTTAACCCCTCCAAAAATGTGTCCCATCCACTTCCATTGTAAGTGCCTCACTGTAATCTTTTGCTTTCTTTTTTTTTAAGAAAAGGAGGGATGAGTCAAATTATTATTGCGGTAATCAACATTATGCCGTAAATGCTGTCGATTGGGTTTAGCTCAATTGAGCTTAACCTGAAATATTCCTTCAACTGAATTTACATCTAATGAATATACCCTGTTTTTCATTGCATGTTTGGAATTCACAATTCAGTTATGACCAAAATTGATAATTGTTATTATGGACACTAACATATATGATAGCCAATATTTCATATCTTTTGTATGTTGTGTACTGTGTTCTCAATGTAATCACAAAGTTCACTAGAATTTTACATGCTTCAAGACATGTATGATGGAAAAGATAACTGTTTAACCTAACCTGACATAGAAAACCTGGCATAAAAAAAGTTAACCAACTAAATTGGAAAAATAAACCAGAATATGTTTCACGTGCTAAAATTGGCCAATACCGACTTAAAAATTGGTATATCATGCATCCCTAATTATTGTTTTGATGAATCGTAATAAAATCTCTTAATAAATGTAATAAAATCTCTTAATAAATGTAATATATATATATATATATATATATATATATATATATATAATGCATTTTATTACGTGAGACTAAACCTTTAATGCATATTTTTGTGCTTCTGGTCCACAGAGACACCATTAACCCTTGCGGCCCACCTGGACAATATGGTCGAGACTATAGTGGCATTAAAAAACGGTGGAGCTCATTTAGATTTTCGCTCTCGGGATGGAATGACTGCCCTCCATAAAGCAGCCAGGGCAAAGAATCAGATAGCTCTTAAGGTAATAAATGACCTAATTCCCAACAGTGGTATGAGCTTATAGCTGTGCTGGAGTTGATCCTCTTCTTCGGTTGTTTGTTTGTTATTGTTAAAATGACTGCTACTGCCCTTACAAAAAGTCCTGAGGTGGTACAATATTCCAGTAATGGTATCAGATGGTAATACCTTAGAATACTTTGATATGCACCATAGTACAATTTTTTTACTTGAAGTACTTACAAAAATGCCACAGTACACATCCAGTATTTCATGTCTCTATGTAAACCTTAATTTGTATGTATTGGCGAAGCCTCCATTGACGCCTTTATTTAGGAATTTAGGACATTTTGGCTTTCATAAGCCATGCTGAATGTGAGGTCTTTTTACTTTACACTGTAAATAAAGAGAGAATGTTTTCTGACACTGAATAATTGAATCATATTTAACTGTTCCAACTCGCTCTCTGCGGTCTGTGAATGAGCGACGCCTGGTGGTCCCATCACAAGAGGCTCAAAGTCTTATCATTCACTTTCTCTGTTCCTCTGTCGTGGAATGAACTTTCAACTTTCACACGATCTGTTGTTCTTTTAAAAGATTCGTTCAAAAACACAGATTCTTCACAATAAAACAATACTAGTGCTGATGTTGTTGTTACTAGTTGAGGTATGATAAATAGTACATAATATGATAATTCAATTACAAACGAAAAACACCCGATGTTAAAAGATAAGATGGTTGACTTCCACGAATATAATCAGGGTTGACAAATTAAAGATAAACAATGACCTGCCAAACCACTGTGCGAAGTAAATACCGCTTAAGTTTATTGACATTAAAGGATGATTTACGACCAACCTTGTGCTCTTAGAATGACGCTCAACTGTCACATTGAATGTGGTAGGCGAAGGTCTATGCATTTTGTATCGTTATGCGGAGAGCATCCCTAGCCTTAGTTAGATTATTAAAATGTACGTCAAGTAGTTTATCATGGAAGTTAGCACACATTTCTTTCTCAGTGGTCTTTGAGTTGAGGAGGGGAGCTCATAGACAAACAGACGGGATCCAGAAGGTTTGAAACCCCCGCAACAAACCATTACCATGGGTAATATCATGGTACATGCTTAAAAAGCCATTGCAAAACACGGTACATATAAAAATAAAAAAAAACATTACAAAAGTACCCTCACAGGACAAAAATGCCATGGTTTTGGAACATGGCATTTTTGGTACTGTGACGGTACTTTCTTTTAAGTGATGGTATTGTACCACGTACAAAAACCATAGTACCAAGGTACTTTTTGGTGCATTTTTGTACGTTTTATTTGGAACATTGCAGCTACAGCAATGTATTATTGAGTCAATGGCTCTGCTGTGTCACATCTTAAAGGGAATACAGTATAATAATTTGTTGGACAAGTGAACTTTCATTGTAAGTGCACTGCATAGCCATATTACTTATTTAGACAGCGGTATGAGAGGTATTATTTAGAAGTACCTTTTTCTCCTTGATAACAACTAGAAATATAATACTGCTGATGTACTAGTTTCTGCCCTAAATTGTGTGAAACACAATTTCCTCTTTGCATGTTGAACTCACAGTATATTGCTTGCAGTTTACAAAGGTTTCTTTCCAGATTCTTAGTTTATGTCACTTCAAAGTCTTAGAACCATAGATTTCCTCATCCAATTACTGGAGAGCCTGGGCTTTTGTAATTTTAGAGAAAGGAAGAAAGTGCTTGTAGTCATTTAGTTATGAAATTGCTTGGTGGGGTAAAGATTGAGTGACATGATTAAAACCTGGACATATTATTCTAATGAGACAGTTTAGCATAGAGACAGAAAATGTGCGTTACTGCATTTGTGATGCATGTTTTGTAGTATTAGATTTGGTTACAGCCATATGTGTGGCAATACATACATATATACAGTACACTGCTTGTTTGCAAAGTGTTTTTGAGCAGTGATTTCCAACCAGGGTACTGGTCTATTACGAAACTGCATCCTTTTGTACCACGTTTTCAGTGTATTCTCTTTCCTTATGGAAACTAATGCTCTGCCTTTTTTCTTTGCAGATTATGTTGGATTTGGGTGCCTCTCCAGACTATAAGGACAGACAGGGTTTGACTCCACTGTACCATACAGTGACTGTAGGGGGAGACCCCAGCTGTTGCGAGGTACTACTGCGTGCCAACGCCAGTGTCGGATGCCATGATGAGAATGTTTGGCACGAAATCCACCAGGTGGTGCAGTCTTTCACATTATTATTTATTGTTAGTTTGTGACAATCGGTAAAAAAGTTGCGCACCTGCTCTTTATTACAGACGGGTATCCTTACAAACAGGAAATAAGCTTGCTGTTGGCTAAAAACCCAAAAATGAATTCTGTCCCAATTCTGTCATCATTTATTCACCCTCACGTTGTTCCAAAGCCGAATAATGATTTCTTCTGTGGAACACAAAAGATGTTCGGTTAACTTTCTGCTTTACATCTCCTTTTGTGTTCCAAGGAAGACAGAAATTCACATAGGTTTGGAACAACATTAGGGTGAGTAAATTATTTAATTTTTACAACAGAATTTTTTTTTTTTTTTTTTAACTATCCCTTTAATCATAAACATTTGGGATTATGTATGCATAGGGGAGGGAATTTTGTAGTTAGTTTTGTTAAAAATGTTATAATAGAGCTGCAATTTTGAATGACAGGTGCTTTGTTCAATTACATAATAGACAGGTGGCAAGATCAAACTAGTTTAAAATGAACCCATCAACAAGTCCGACTGTTGTGACGGCGTTCTGACATCTAGTGTTGTGACAGGTGGACTGCAGGATGTTATTACCCTGTCAGTCAAATTATTTCTGTGATAATTTTGATCTCTCTCTTCGGGGATGATGGAAAAGAAGAATTTATAGTTTACTTTTCAGACAGAGTCTTTGAAAAATATGAGATGACAGTGTACTGAAGACTTAATTATGTTTTTATGGTTCAAAAGACTTCAGTTGTAATGTATGAATTTTTTAACACTCCTAAAAGCTTTTCCTTACACAAGCAGAAACAGTTACAAAATGTTACAAGCTAAATTACGGTAACACCAAAAATATTTGGACACTTTTGGACAAAGAATTCACTCTTAAAAATGGCTGAATGCCATTGCAGTTATACAAAATAACCAAGCCAAGTTGCATCTGCATACAAATGATGCTAGAGCTTCTCTCAACTAGTTACACTTTTCTTAGCCAATTTGTTTTCCAACGGGTCTCAAAGTCAGTTATTGGACGTTTGAATTCAGTTCCCCTGACAAGTGTCTTAGCAGAGTAACCACAGGTGTAGTTCATCACATTAACTATGGACATCGTTTACTAAAGTTTGAAAAGTGTTCACATACTTCTCAGTTGAAACCTCACCAACTTCTTGCAGTGATTTCTTGATTTATTTATTTGGTGATATTTATTTGAAAGATATGCCATTGGTTTGATATTTTGTTATATCCTGTAATGCAAAGACATTTCATACATTTTAAGTATACAAATATTTTTTGTGGCTGCTTTATTGTATAAAGAATAAAAAGCCATTTGTTCCTGTTTGTTTATCAGGCTTGTCGATACGGCCATGTCCAACACCTGGAGCATCTCTTGTTCTATGGAGCGGATATGCATGTCCAAAACGCATCTGGGAATACTGCTCTCCATATCTGTGCCCTATACAAACAGGTATGTAATCACACCGTACCTTTAAAGAAACAAGTCAGTTCCATGTAAGCAGTCAATAAGAAAAGGCTATTGGCGTCATAGAACAGATATGATATCAATAGGAGAATATTATAAAACAGTGTTTTCTCTTTCATGGATCTATAATGTTTTGACGAGAAAATCAATAGCCATGGGTCCAAAGAGCTGAGATTGAGGGAAGAAATGATTCTTTTGAGGTGAATTCGTGGGAACTGCTCTCTTCTAAATAAAGGTTGAAAAAAGGTTTTTATAGATTGATGCCACTGGAGAAGTTTTTTTTTTTATTTTTTAGAAAAACATCTACAGTATGTATTAGTACTTAAAAAAATGCAGGAAGGTTTCACTGTTCTTCTGTTTAAAGAAATAATTCACCCAGAAATGAAAATGCGGTCATTTATTCATCCTCATGTTGATCCAAACCTGTATGACTTTCTCACTTCCATGGAACAGAAAAATGTTACCCCAGGGGGCCTTTAGCCCTGTTGTACCCTTATATCTTACCATTGCGTAATGGGAAAATGTATGGGTGGAACTGATGCCATATTCATCATAAATGGCAATTATGACTTGCCACAAATTATACTGTCCAGAGTCACCATTGTCTCCCATTATGTTTACAATAAATCCCAAAAAGCAATGGAATCATCTAGAATGCACATTAGCATTAGCACCAGCATTTAATGTTTATGAATGGACAACGGCCCATTACCTTCACAACTTTGGGCAGCCAAGCAGGTAATCATGTTATTTTTCCTCTGTGGTAGATCCAGTTTGCTCTGTCTGCTCGGGGTCACATCATGAGCTCCATTGTCTGCCATTTAAAATATGGCAGTTTGAGTATGGCTTGCATCATTTCCCAATTGTTTCAGGATGGTGTGGTTTAGGTCTGCTGGCAATCATAATGTTGCTGGTTTGTTCCCCTCAAGGAATGAGCAATGATCTTGTACAATGGACCTTATTTATTGTAGGGTAAATAGCAGATTTAAAGTTGATGTGTTTTTTTATGTTAAAGTACTTTGTTCCAGTTGAATGTGCAGAGCCAACTGTAAATAAGCCATCTGTTGGTTCGTTCCTCCTAAAGTGTTCCCATTTTTTCTCCACTAGAAGTCTATAAGGATGTATTTTTTAAAGTTTCATTGGCTGAATGGTCGACAAGGTACACAACAATTCAACTTAATAAACAGCGTCTGTCCATCACAGAATCATTTTCATTTGTGTCAAATAGGCCATCCACAGTACCTTGACTAAAGAGCTTGAGCAAGCTACATACTCCCTGGTTGTATTTGAGGATAGTGGTCATATGCAGTATGATGCATTGTGTATATCTACATTCACCCCATGCTGACCAATGGGGTCATTTTTTGAAGTGCTCCTCTGTAACGATTGACTTCAGTGAGTTATTATTAAAGTGGATGCTCTGCTGGCCTTTGACGATAGGTCTCATAGTGTGAGCTTTAGTTTGTGTGGTTACTCAGTGTAAAAAAAAAAAAAAAAGAAAAGAAAAAAATCCCTTTTTTAATCAGATGCAAAATCGGAAAAGATAGTTCGACTTTTCTCCAGAGAACATATCTTGAACTAAGTTTATTTGTTTCTTCCTAATTAAAGCAAAAACCTCACATAGTTGTGTTTAATTTATGCTTTAAACAAGGATTATTTGCCAATATAGTAAGGCATTTATGTGTTTACATATTTTCTTGTTCATTTTTGGGTGAACAATCTCTGTAACTGAATTCTGAATGAAGAAGCTTGTCCCTTTTATCTGAAGCAGCCTCCAATTTAGCTTTAAATAATCAAATTTGTTGATTTATACATTTTAATGGTAGTTCCACCTTGTGAAATTCTAGCTGTTCAAAGTTTTCAAATGGCAACTCTGCTGTCATTGTCATCCAAATTCAAAGTAATTCCACCTAAGATATTTTACACAGCACCAGTTGTAGCCTAATCGTCCAATTCGTTTTTCCTCCACAGGAAATAATCACCCCTGATCATTGGCTCTATAAACAATTGGCCAATGACTGATAAGCAGATGCAGATAATTGCAGATAATTGCTTATTGGCCAATGCAGATGTTACATACATTGTTGCATGTCTATCTTAAATGTTTTTACTAAAAAACAAGACAAAAACACTGATTTAAAAAAGCAATTCTTTGCAGTGATCAGATACACCGCAGTCAAGGGCAGTCAAACCTCGATTTCTTACATTAAACCAGTTGTGCTGCTCCGTCCCCATGTCTGTAACTGTACCTGTGCCAAAAGCAGGCCAGTGATATTTTCATGTGCAGGGAATTGAAACAGCATCCTCACATGTGATTATGTCTAATACAAGGGTTGGAAGCAGCTGTGAAACTAGTATTAGAGCAAAGGCAATGGAGGTGTGTGTGTATATGTGTGTGTTTGTGAGTGTGCGGTGTGTCGGTTTAGTGGTGAGGCATTCCGTGGGTGGGCTGTTGAATCCAGCTGGATATAGTGGGCTGGAGAGCTACAGAACCCTGGCACTACAATATTTTCTCTCTCTCTCTCTTTCTTTCGTTCGCACAAACACATTCACACATGCACACAGACATTGCTGTAGAGACCCCCTCTCCTTTCTCTTTGGGTGTTGACTTTGCTGTAGCTTCACACTTAAATTGGAGTCCACATAGCTGAGGGAGAAGTCTGTCACTTTTAAACGAAGAGGATTTGAACAGGGTGAGAGGATACCTCTGGATTGGTCTAAGAGGGTTGAGAAATGGAGACAGTAGAACATTTTCTGTTTATAGATTACGCTGAGCTCGAACAGATAAAAATATCACCGTTTAGAGTTGGATCAAATCAGATCAAACACTTAGAATAGAATAAAGTGTGGTATTTAAGGCGGGTATTCAGCAAGCCCTTAATTGCGGTATCATCTCCTTTTCTCTTGAAGGAAAAGTGTGCCAGGGTTCTTCTGGTTCGAGGAGCCAGTAAAGACGTCAAGAACTCCCGAGGACAAACACCCTTTCAGGTACGAAACATTTTAAAGTATCCAACATCCATGCAGCAGCATGTTGCCTAATCGGAACGAGAACTGTCCTCTTTACAGGGTTAAAATATTTTTCTCTTTCGAATGAGATTTAGTCTACATTTGAGCACAGAAGTTTATTGTGTTTTGTTGGTTTAGCACTGAAAGAAAATACAATGTTGATTCAAGCAAAATTAACTTGCTTCTGTTAATTGTTCTGTTGCGCAAAGCACTTAATTAATTAGACAGAACGTCACATGAAATACAGGCATTATGTAAGACAGCACTCAGAGAACAATAAGTGAGCTTGGGGGTAATTAATAATTTTGGAATGTTTGTTTTCATGATTTGGTATCGTTAGATAATTAGGAATACAATTTGGGGGTAAGAAAGCATTTCAAATCATCAAGGGAAGGTCATGCAGTCTTATGTTATTTGAAAGCACCAATTGGATTTATTCATAAAAATCTTTCATTCTCTGGTCTGTTTAATTTCTTTCTCAAATGTCAAGTTGTGACATTTAATAGCTTGTCTGACAGCAATGGACACGATCCAAATCTGTGGCCATGGACTGATGACAGTATTGCTTTTATTGTTCAGTGGCCCTCAATAGTAGCTATAATTTGATTGCCAATATACATTAATTCTGATTATTACAAGATATAGCACATATATGATTGATTTTGTTTTGTTACATCAAAATTAGTATATTTTTAGATTCAATATTAAAGAGCCCTCTTCTAATTACATTTTTGGATTATTTGGGATTACGTTACTATGAGAATGACTGATAATACTAATCCTAACCCTTCATATCAATATCATAATAAACTGAGTTGTTAAAGCTTCAAACAAGTTTTAGCATGCTGATGGCAAAATAACACATACAGTAAACCCTCTTAATAATGAACATGCTAGCATCAATACTGTACTAGCCTACACAAATAATGTAGATTTAACCCTTTGAAATGCAACCTCATTGACCCTACTAACCATAGCCATTTTGCACTTCACTGAAGTTGCATCTGTTTCGTCACTTTTTATTCTCAGTACAGAGATGTTTGCTGCACAAAAGTATTTTTACAAAGTAACATTTAGATTGTACAGTATTTCATATTTAAAGACTTAATTTTATATGCAATATCCAGAGTGGAAAATCATTTGCCTCGTATTGGTGCCGTGACAGTCCTCATATCTTTGGTTGTTCGTGCATAAAGGAAATGTGTGGAAAAGTGTTTTTTTATTGTTTTTTAGCAAGATATTACAATAGTCACTGCCTTCAAGTATTCCTGGAATTTGTAATTATATACGATCATTCCAACGTAAATACAATCATGCCGACAAAACTTGAGTACTGGAAGTTATCCAATGGCAAACCTCAAGTAAATACTATCATTCCGACAATCCTATATCAAATTTCCCAAAAATAAAGTAAAAAATAAAGATGAGATTATTTTGTTTTGCAGTCTGTTGCACCGTTAACCCCAGTCAGCTCTAGACTTATCGAATATGTCAAGTCAAACATAAGGAAGATTCTGAGTTTAAGGTCATTACACTTGCTGTTGGATATTCATTTAGCCATGTTGTGTTAGATGTTTAATTTACTAACACTAAAGCTTCAAACTGACCCTGATCACTCCAAACCTGACGTAGGAGTGAAGTGTTTATGTAATGTACATATCAGTGCTCCTTTGATGCGTTGTTTAATGCTCTGTATTATTCATCTCATGCTGCTAAAATCATATTTCACACCTCGGTGACCACTGGATTACAACTCATTTAAGCAGCTCATGAAACTACAGGCTCTGCGCTGGATCGCTTCCATTCGCCTGGTTAAACACTTCTCTCCAGCAAAAATTGAAAGTGTGCTGTGACTTGCGGCCCTCTATTCGATTTGAACAAATTATTTTACCACTCTAGACTTTGGCTCTTAGATGAATTATGCAGGGTCAAAGGAAAACACCAGTGTTCAAATGAGGTCTGAGACGACATTTGAAATCTAATTAAAATCTGTAAGAACAAAAAAACAAACAAACAAACAAAAAAAAAAAAACAATGTTTGGAAGGGCGGAGGGTGGGGCCGGATCGTGATTCCATACACTTGGCCCCTAATCAGGCTAATCAAGCCTCAGAGAGGGATAAAGGCCGGCTGGAGACTGCAGTGCGTCAGAGAGAGAGTTACGGGCAGCTGTCCAACACCTGTGTGTGTGTTTGTCTTTTTTGGTTCAGTTTATAATTAAAATACTATTTATAACATCAAGCCGGTTCTCGCCTCCTCCTTTCCATTCATCCCTTTACACAATGCTTTTGCATTTAGAAAAAATTTAAACAAAGAAGAGAGACGATGAAAACAAGAAGAAATATTTATTATTTTATGGTAACTAATCAATAAATTAATTTGTGACAAGGACCAGTTAAATCCATTGGAAAAAAAACATTATTTTCTTTTTCATCCCCATTTCTTTCTTTGAAGCATCTTGTGTGCTTCAGACTTTTCTGAAGCACACAAGATGCCCTAGGAAACATTCTCAAATCATGCTAGGATAACATGGATCATCAGGTTTTGCAGAAACTTTCCATGGAATCCATGCCAGCTCTAGTGCTTGCTGTGACATTAAAGTAAAAGGTAACATAACAAATACAAAAAATAAATGAATAATTAATCAAAAATTCATGTTAATATGTTCATTCAACTATATGTATTTTTTATAAGAAATTGCATAATTACACACACACACACACACACACACACACACACACACATATATATATATATATATATTTAAGCAATATCACACGAGCAAGAGTGCGATATGGCTCTACATCAGCACTGCTGTGATTCGGCCACATAAGTGCTGATTTAGGGGCATACAGCACGATTGCTCGTGTGATATTGCTTATATACAACAGTTCAATGAACAAGTACATTTAAAAAATTCGGAAAAACTGAGTACGGTCATAAAAACGCATTTGTGCATGGAGCTACTTTATTATGCGACCGATCAGAATCTGCCGTTGCTGGTTCAAAACAAATGATGCGTCCAAACATTCATTAGTAATTCAAAAATGTCACTTCAGAAATAGTATCACGGCTTGTGCTGTTTCTAACAAGTCATTGGATAAACAAGGATAGACGGATGGATTTGTGTGCGTGTGTGTGTGTGTGTGTGTGAGAGAGAGAGAGAGAGAGAGAGAGAGAGAGAGAGAGAGAGAGAGAGAGAGAGAGAGAGAGAGAGAGAGATGGAGCATGAGCGATCACCTGTTGCCACACCCAATCAGAGTTGCTTACAGCTTTCTGAAGTTCAGCTTTCTCAGTGGAATATAGACGTCCAAGCGGGGTATTCCTCTCTATTTCGGGGTAGCTGGTGTGCAAATGTCATTCACTATAGAAACAGTATGTATCCGATGTGGAAAGTCACAGAGCGCTGTTCTATGTAAACAATGACTAACGGATTCACTTTACGTCACCAACTGGCTCATATCACACACAAAAATGATTTTTTGACACCACCGGCTGGCTAACATATGTAATTTCAAAAGTAAAGACAGTAACTCGTCACACATATGCACTACGCTTACAGTGATAACACAGTGAAGCATCTGAGTGCTGATACTGTCACACCATCAGTGCTCATGGAATGTCTCTCGTCCAATCAGATTCGAGGACTGGAACTAACTGGTATGAATATATATATATATATATATATATATATATATATATATATATATATATATATATATATATATATATATATATATATATTCATATACTGTATATA